>PVJD01017048.1:0-18828 GCA_004026545.1 Mormoops blainvillei
CCAAGACCCTCAATATTCCTGACCTTGCTGATAATTCGAGCCATTAACCTAATCCCGGGCTGAACCCTGACTCCAGACCAAGCCCTAAACTTAATCCCAGGTTGGACCCTGGCCCTGGCCCCAGGTGAGCCTCCTTCTTGATCCCAGGCCCTTTCTAGCTGTGTCTAGACCATAGAGTTTTCCAGGAAGGACATGTGACTAGGTTGTCCTGGCCTTACCGAGTAGGCCACCAGCGTCCACCACCAGTTCCAAAGAACACACCCCCCAGGAAAGAGAGAGGGTGTGTCCTTCCCGGGAAGCACTGGTGGATAAGGAGCAGGTGGAGGAAATGGCGTCTTTGTCCAGATTGATGACCCCACTGGTGTGAGATGCTCCATATGTGGCCTTGGCATCCATCTCCCACCCTGCTCTGTGTCTTCCTGGCTCTGAAGCCCGAGGCTCTAGGACAATTTGGATGTCCAACAGCTCTTACGAAATCCCGCTCTTCGATGATCCAATTGCAGATGAATCTGCGAGACCCAGATTCCTCTTCTCTGCAAGTCCACATGGGTTTTGAAACTCCAGGGCTGGGGCCAGGCTAGAGAGAGGCTGAAGGGCAGGAAGCAAGGGTAAGGGGTTTCCTGGAGTTTGCGGGGGGGTGGGGGCATGACCTGCAAGGTCGGAGCCCTTGAAATTCACTGCTTATCCTGCCAGAACCTGTAGCCTGCCTTTTTGGAGGGACATTTACAGGGTCTTTGATAGCAGAAAGAATGTAGGGAAGGACTAGATAAGCCAAGGTGGAGAAGGAGGTCTGTGCTTAGTCAAGAAGACCCAAAATGTGGAGGTAGTGACTGCAAAGCTAGAGGGGAGATTGGCTGATCCCATTGGCAGCAGGGGACACATGTCATGTTGTGATTAAACACACGAGGGAAGACTGAGAAAACTGCATAGAGTCCCATAATAGCTGGTTGCTAAAGTGAAGCTTTTAGTGATGATTAGTTGAGACTTCCGAAAGAACTTTCAGCTCAGGGTGAAGGAGTAGACTTAAAAAAAAAAAAAAAAGGTCAGGGCATCTTTCTCTTTCTGATGATAGGGGGCTGGATCTCACAAGCTCCCCGAGGTCATCTTTTAGCCTCAGGACTCTGGACTACAAAGGCCTGGACAAAGCCACAGTCCCCCTCCCTCCCCCAGGCAGCTCCCCACATCCGGGCCTCAGGGATGTCCGGGCCAGCCCAGGCAAGATGGAACAGGGCATAGGCCGTGTGTGTCGTGCTTAGGAACAATTAATCCCTTGGCGAGTAGCGGGTGGGTGGCCTGGCAGCTGCTCCATGTGGGCCTTGGTGGCTGGCCCTGCCTGGGCTCTCAGCGGGGGACCAGGCAGCTGGGAGCCAGCAACACCCACACCCTCGCACTAGCTGGAGGCCAGCCACCCATGTGAGAGGACCGGAAGGGGCAGGGCACACCCACTGGGCACCCTGGCATATTTCCCACACTAGGTGCTTTCTGCTCATGATCTCACTGGTCCCAGGAAGGTCAGGGACACAAGGACCATTTTGTAGGTCGGGAAACTGAGTCTCAGAAAGGTGAAGTGATTTGCTCCTACAGGGGCAGCAGTATTTCAATCCAGAGCTCACTGATTCCAGGGAGTGAGCGAGTTGGGCTGGCCAGGCCCCTGTGTTCCCAGCTGTGGTCAGCATCTCACCCCTCCTCTCCTCCTTTTCAGGGGCTGGACTCCTTGGGGGATTTGGGCCAGGTAAGTGCAAAGGAAGGAGGGCAAACAGGGGTGGAACTGGGCAAGCTGGAGGGCGGTGTTGGGACCAGGCAGCTGGGGGGAGTGTGGGAAAGGGACAGGTGGCCGCAGAGAGCTTGCCTTTTCCCAGCCTCATCTACCGCAGCCTTTCTGACTTCCAGTTCAGTTCCCGTCTTCTCTTCCCAGGCCCTCTGTGGTCAGGAAGGTCTGAGCAGGCATGTCCCCTGCCCTGTTGGAGCTCAGGAAACAGGTCTGGCTTGAGAAAAGCCCCTGACAGAGCTGGGGAGGGGCAGGGCCTGTAGTTCTGGGAAGTGAACTCCATGAGGCCCAGGCCGGGCTTGCCCCACACCCTGCAAGCCTGGAAGGCAGAGTAGGCAGAGTTAGAGACCCATCTTTCAGAGGGGCTGGCTGAATTTCAGATGAGGCCAACTCACACAAGTGGGAAATGAGTGGGGGGTGGGGGAGGCCACACCCAGTGAAAGCCAGGTAGACCCTCCAGGGCTTGGCAGTTCCCAGAGAGGGGGTTTCCCTGGGCTCAGGACCCTGGCAGCCAGGACCGGTGCTTGCAGGAGAGATTCTCACATAATTGGAAACAAACCCGGCACGCTTGTGAACTCCAACCTGATTGCCCATCAGTCCTGGCCAAAGTCATGGAATGTCTCCTGGAGGGGGAGAAGGAGAGATTGGGCCCAGATGTGGGAAGAGAGAGCCAAAGGGACCCATTTGACTTCTCATAAACATTTTAGCATCTGTCTGAAATCGAGGAGCCTCCTGGACTGTAGGCAGAATGGACGGACAGATAGACAGGTGGTGGGGGACAGAAGGGTCTCCAGATACAAGGAAGGATGAATGAGCTGAGCCAGGAGATACGGGAAAGGAAGGAGAAGAGAGGTCTGGGGTGGGGGCTAGTGTGGGAGCAGGGCAGGGCCTGGCCTGGGTGAGGTCTTGCTGGCAGGCTCTACTCAGCTTCTGCCCTCACAGAGCTCCCTGCTGAATCCCCCGGTAGCTGGCAGGCCTCCAAGGAGAAGCAAGGCCTGGCCTGGGCACATTATGGGGCACTTGGGGTGGGAAGTCAATGCAATTACATCTACACGGCACGTAGCAGCTAGCCGCTAAATGGCAGCTGCTCTTTTATCAGGATCAGCCCCTGAGAACCAAAGGCTTCAGTCCAGCCCAGGGTCATGAGTGGCTGTACACCGACCGCAGCACAGTTCCTGTCTGCCTTCCTTGAGACCCTTCCTACCCAAGATCCAGGAATCATGCCCACACACCAGTCTCTCTTCTTCTCACGTGGCTCTGTCTTCTCCCTACAGGTGCTGGAGGGCTTGTAGGAGCTGGCCCTGGGGCAGGTTAGTGTTGACACCCAAGCAAGATGCCCATCTGGGGGCCAGAGCCAAGCCCAGGGCATCTGCTTGGTATGTGGGCCAGGCCAGTCCTGGGCATGGGCGTGAGGGCAATGCTGAGACCACTTGCCCAGAGCAGCTGCTCGGAACACAAGGAAGTGACCGCTGCATCCTGAGTGCTCTTGTAACGTAGTGCTAAGAGCTGGATGGAAGCGGTTGCAAAGGTCAAGGGAGCCCAGAGAGGAGCTCAGCTCAGCAGGGCTTCAGGAAGTCTTCTTGGAGGAGGGCCTGTAGAAGTTTGACCCCTAAAGGGCCCTGCAGTTTTGTCAGGCTGAGCACAGCCACCTGGCACATACTGCTCTCCGACACCAAACCCGGTCCTGAGAGCAAAGGCTACTGCTTCTCGTGGAAGCCCTGCAGAGGGCAGAAGGTCCACCTCAAATGCGCCTCCTGGGCAGGGCTGTGTGGACTCAGGACCTCACCACATCCTCCCTTCCACAGGGCTCGGGGCCTTTCCTGCAGGCGCCTTCCCAGGGGCTCTAGTGCCTGGCGGAGCGGCTGGTGCTGCAGCAGCCTATAAAGCTGCTGCCAAGGCCGGTGAGTGTGACTCTTTGGGACGTGCTATATGACCATCTCACCTCTGTGGGCTCTGCACTTTGCAAAACACATGTCCTGGGAAGCAGGCAGGTGGTATCTCTACTCTGCTGGGGCTCAGGGAGGCAACCAGTCGCCAAGTGAGGTGGTGGCAGGATCAGATATCAGCACTGGGCTCTCCACGTGTAGTCACGTCCCTCCTGCATGACTCCTCGCCTCTCCCACTGCTGGCTCTGTAGGTGCTGGGCTTGGCGGACTCGGTGGCGTTGGCGGCGTTGGAGGTCTCTTAAATGGCTTAGGAGTGCCTATAGGTATGGTGGCTAGCCCTGGGTTGCCCAGGTGAAGGCTGAAGGCCTGGTGACACCCACTGTGATGTGGTCCCTTCCATGCCAGGTGGAGTGGTGCCTCAGCCTGGAGCAGGAGTCGGAGCTGGAGTAAAGCCTGGGAAAGTGCCGGGTCAGTGTGGAGTCCCTGGGGCGGGACAATAGGGTCAGGGAGGGGTAGAGGCCCCCACCTTCTTACTGGGTGGGAAAGGCCGGGCCAGGCTGCCGCAGGGCAGGGAAGAGAGCCAGGCGCAAAACGTGGTGCCATGTTTGAAATCGGGGAGGCAGGCCCCAGACTACCCCTTCTGGGTCCTTCTTCCAGGTTCTTGGAACAGAAAGAGACCTCAGAGACAGGCTCTGTTGCTAACAATCAGGTGACAGATAGGGACACAGGCTCAGAATGGAGAGTCAGTGCAAAGGGCCCTTGATGGTTACGGCAGAGCCAGGGTGGCCCAAGGTGCCTCGACTCCCATCTGGTGTTCATTTCTCTGTACCAAGCCCTTGACAAAGTGACTTCAGGTTAAACAAAAGCCTGCCTGAGTCCACACAGCGGGAGGGAACATCTGGAAGCTGTTAGCCCGAAGGTGGGCTGGGCTGGCCATGTAAACATGCTCCAGGAGACAAGATAAATCCGCACACAGAAGGGTTTGCAGATGACTTTTGAAACTCATGCGAGGAAGGCTGCAGCCACCATGCATGTGCTCCTGGCTGCCCCTGCCAGGAGCTGGGGTGGCTGGTTCGTGAGCCCCGGAGCTGTGGAAGGAAGGGCCAGGGAGAGGTTCCTGGAGGCTGGGTTACTGCTCATGGCTCCTCCTTCTTTTGGCCGCAGGTGTGGGGCTACCAGGTGTATTTCCAGGTGGAGTGCTCCCAGGCGCAGGTAAAGTCGAAGAGGAGAAAGGGACCCTATAGCAAGGAGACCATCTTCTGGTAGCCTCCTTTGTGGCCTCTCATCCCCCTGCAAGCCGAGGCCACCAGAAGCCGTGGGTCCCTAAACATCAAAGCTCAGGCTAAGGGACACAGGACCCTTGTCATTTTTCCCCATGAAGGCCGGTCAGCTTCCCTTGTCCCACCCAAGCCCTGACCCTAGGCCCAGACCCAGCTCATAGACACGGCCTGAGGTGGGCCCCCAAGGACATACCAAGTCCCCAGTGTAGCCAGCTGATTCCCAAAGGCCATGAGTCACCAGGGAACCCGCCCAGAGCATCCGCCCTGTAGGAGACCCTCGGAGCTGCCCTCTCGCCCTCCTCTCCCTCCCAGGGCCTGGCCACCCCACCCAACATGTGACCTCCTGAATTCCCCCAAAAGCCCAGACTTAGGCAGTTCTCTGAGATTTGCTGACAGTGTCCCTCCCTCTGTCCCTCTGGCTGAGGTGGCTCAAGGGAGACAGGAGAGGTGGGAGCGCCAGACATTGGTAAATGCAGAGTTTCCGGCCGCAGCAGATGGCTGTGAGTGTCCGGCTGAGCATGTCAAGTAAGGGCCCCGGGAGGGCCCAGGCTCCCGCTTCATGCCAGCTTTCACTGCCTGTCTTCTCTGGCAAGGGTGGACAGGGTGGCTGGGAATTCATTCCAGCTTAGAGATGAGCCCAACTGAGGCACGAGATCACATAGATAGGAAATGGGATTAAAATTTGGTTCTGAGTCAGACAAGGAAGAAAAGTCACCACTAAACAGCCCCCATCCCACATGAGCTGTGTTTGTCACTGACGGTCAGTGCAGAAGGAGGTCAACTGAGCGACCTAAGGGGTGGTGAAGGTGCCAGGCTGGCGGGGCCTTTGAGGTCTGTCTTCCCACCCTCACTGCCAGCCTCCCCTTTTACCCCCTCAGGAGGTCGGTTCCCAGGTGTGGGGGTGCTCCCTGGGGTTCCCACTGGAACAGGAGTCAAGCCCAAGGCCCCAGGTATGTGAACAACGGGCTGGGGACCCGTGGTAGAAACCTGCACCCATTCTCAGGCCCCTAATGGGAGGGGGGAGAATGAGGGTGGGGCTGGGGGCCCTGGGCTCAGTGCCCTCTGGGTGGGCGCCCCTTCTGCTCCAGCCCTGGTACAGCTGACAGAGATGGACAGAACATCTCTCAGAAATCTCAAGTGTATATGAGGGCAGCCTAAGCCAGGAGATCTGGGCAGAACCGGCCACTACTTGGGCCAGCCCACCTCTCTGTGCTGCCTGGCGCGTGCCATTGGTGCCTCAGTACCCTGCGCCCGTGGTAGAAAAGCTACAGTGATGGCTCCTCATCATTGCAGGTGGAGGCGGAGCTTTTGCTGGAATCCCAGGTGAGGCAAGGCAAGAATCCCCAGTGGGTGGGCAGGCTAGCGGGGCAGCCAGCCAGGCAGGGGCTCTTGCCTTGGGAGGGACTGAGCGTTCAGAATCCCATCAGGTCAGTCCAGTTTCCCTCATGCCTACTGCTCCAGGCCTTGGACTGGCTCCAGCACAAAGTGGCACCAGTCGCAGGTCTGCTTCCCCAGTCCCAGCCTCTCATGTGCAGCCGCCCACATGAACCCAGAAAACCTCCCAGCCTGTGCCAAATGCCGCAAGGGCTGCAGACCCCAGCTGTGGGAGGGAGTAGATTCTGCAGCTTTCTGTAGGAAGTGGCCCAGCACCGACAGGGCTCAGCTGACTAGCGGCAGCAAGGCAGGAATACCCTCTAGGCAGGATGGTTCCTGGATGCAGTGGGCGCTCATTCTATCTGGGCAGAAAGTGGAGAGTGAGGCTGGGGGCTCGGTCGGAGCTGCTGGCCCAAGCTGCTAGGACCTGATTTTGTTCTCCTTGTTCCCACAGGAGTTGGGCCGTTTGGGGGTCCGCAGCCTGGAGTTCCACTGGGGTACCCCATCAAGGCACCCAAGCTGCCAGGTAAGTCAGAAGGAGAATTCAAGAGGTACTTTACTCACTGGGTCTCACTGCTGAGAAGGCAGCTTGTGGGGGGCGCTGTTTTGGTCACCAGTGTCTCCCGAGGGGTGCATCAGGAAACCTGAGTACTGAACCTCACTTCTGATCGCCAGCCGAGGAAAACGTGGGGAAGCCATCCTTCAGGTGCTGGCCTCGCTCGAGTGCACATCCGCACACACACAGGCATAGGCACAGAGACCCACAGCCTTGAGAGGAAACCATTTGTGTTGACGGGAAGAAACGTTCTTCATTGGAAAGACCCCTCCGACATCAACACCCCCTCCACCAGCTCACACAATGAGATGTTTCTTATTGGGGAGGAGAGTAAGGAAGCTACTCAGACACTAGGGACCTGGCAGGATGCCCCATCTCCCTCTCCCACCCAGGGCCTCTGCTCTCTTGAGAGCCTCTGTGAGCGGCTCACGACCCTCAGGAGGGTCTCAGGCCTCTGCAACTGTGGGACTAGATCTGTCCACCAAGGTAGCGGGAGCCCAGCAAGGCACAGGGCTGCCATGGGGCAGCGCCTGAGCCCAGCCTACCCTCTCCCCAGGTGGCTACGGACTACCCTACAGCACTGGGAAACTGCCCTACGGTGAGTAAGGCCCTCCTAGACTGGCGGGCTTCTGGCTCTTTCCAGATGCAGGGCCCTGGCAAGGAAGCTGGAGTCCCAGCCCTGGGCTAGGAGAGCACCCAGCGGTGGGTGGGTTTGGAAAGGGAATTCCCTGAGGAAGAGACGTGGAACTTGGGCTCAGACAGCTTGGTTCTCAGTCCCGGCCCTCACATTTATCACCAGGCCTTGGGAGAACCAGCTTCTCTGAGCCTCAGCGTCTTAGTCTGTTCAATGGGAGTAACCATCCCTCACACACATTTGAATTTGTTTTAACGCTGGCTCGGGGTGACAGGGTAGAGACTCTGGGCAGCCCAGCCCCTGAAGGGCCGGGCACAGGGGCAGCTACGGTGAGATCTGCATGGATGCTCAGTGAGCCTCTCTGTTTTCCAGGTTATGGACCTGGAGGAGCTGCTGGTGCCGCGGCGAAGGCTGGGTACCCAACGGGGACAGGTAAGGAAAGCCTCCCCCAGCTGTCAGGCAAATGGGCAGTGATCACCCAGGCTCCAGAGCTCTGCGGCTGGCCAGGATCTCTCTAGCATCAGGCCAACCCACCTTGCATTCAGACCCCAGTGTTGGCCTGGAGAAAAACCCTGGGTAGGGCGGCTCTGTTGGTCTCTGCTGACTGCGAAGCACCCCCACCTATACCCGTATGTGAACAGGCGGTTCTCTGAGGGCTGGAACAGGGGGGCTCTGGAGATTCAAGGGCACGGTTTTCAGTCTCTCTCCTTCCCTTCCTCCAGGGGTTGGCCCCCAGGCTGCAGCAGCTGCAGCTAAAGCAGCAAAGTATGGTGAGTGCTTCTGGAGTCCGTACCTGCTAGCCACTCACTCCCCAACCTCTCCATCCCTGTTGCCACTGAGAGCCTGCCTCACAGAAAACTAACCAAGGCAGCTCCTCCCCAGCCCACCCCCATTCCTCCAACTTTTTCAACACCACCCATTCCTCCCTTCCTCCCTCCATCCATTCACTTATTCTTTCCCCACTCCTCTCTCCATCATCCATCCATCCATCCATCCATCCATCCATTCCTCTATCCATCCCTTTATTCACTCCTCCATCCATTCATTCCTTCCTCCCTCCATTCTTTTATCCATCCATTCATCCACTCACCCAGCTAATTATCCCTCCCGTCCTCCCTCTGTTTTTGAGACCAGGGACAGGTAAGAACTTGGCTGGAGGCTGGAGGCGCTGTTGTGAGAGTCAAGGAGAGGGACGTATTATTTCTACTGGGAAAAGAAAATCAGGAAGTCTTCTCAGAGAAAATGATATTGATTGAGGCCTTAAAATATAGGTGGAGTTGGCCATGTGGCTAAAACAGGAAGAAGGAGCCTGTGCAGAGGGAATGGGTACTATGGTGGTTAGAGTGATTATTTTAGGTGGGACCTATATGAGCATTTAAAAAATTTAATAGTTGAGTACCAATTTAGTGTGTACTATAAAATTTTTAACTAGCTCCTCAAGCTCATGATGCCTGGGCTGGCAGACACGGCATGGCCTTCCCTATACCCATGAGGTGAGCAGAGTGGGCATCTGTCCCCCTGCCCCAGGCACTCCCAGTTGAGAGTCAGATCACTGGGGCTAATGTCCTCACCTTCATCCCCAGTGCCAGGGGAGACCTTCCTGTAGCCATGGTGGGACAGAAAACATCTGCCTACCAGCCAAGGGGGTGAGAAGGTGGAGCTGGAGTCCTGCCCCAAGGAGGCCCCGCAGGCCCTCCTTCTAGGCCCCTAAGGGTGGAATGTGGGAGCAGGAGAGCGGGGCAGCGAGGGGCTGCCAGACCCAGGCAGCCAGGCGCTTGGATTACAAACTTGGCCGAGTCTTCGGAACACAGGGAGAGGAAGCCTTGAACATTCCTACAGGGGCCCCTCTGGCCCGGGGAGCGGCCGCTTGCGGTTTCTCAGTATGTGGCAGTGATTAGAATGGGATTTGTCTGAAAACATACAAGTCCCTTAATGAGCGTGTTGAAATGGACACTTTGGGGGTGAGTCAATGAACAGTGGGGTGGGGGCCTTCTCAAGCAGGCTCAGCCAGAGATGCCTGGGCCTCATTCCCGGAGGAGATCGTGCTAGTTTAAATGCCAGCATCTAAGTGGCCTTTCTTCCTGGCCTCAGGAGGGGCCCTGGGAGCAATAGCTGCACTGTCCCCATCCCAGCAGGTGCTGGAGGAGCCGGAGTTCTCCCTGGTATTGGAGCAGCTGGCGCAATTCCTGGGATTGGAGGCATTGCAGGTAGTGTCTGTTCCTGCAGGGGGTGGGGTGTCCTTGAGAAGGCCCCCGGGGAAAGACCTCAACCTCTGTGGCTGTCTTGTCTCTCCAGGGGCTGGGATTCCATCTGCTGCTGCTGCTGCGCAGGCGGCAGCTGCTAAGGCAGCTAAATATGGTGAGTGCGCCCGGGGAGGCAGGCCCGGAGCTCTAGCCAGCCCTCAGACCCTTGGGGCCTGTTCAGTCCTTCAAGGCCGGATGGACTGTGCCTTCATCCACCTGTGGAAACTTCACTTCCACCTCCCCAAACATGACTTCACCCATTCTCGTCACCCTGCCTGGCCCTCTCTGTTCTTCCCGACTGATTGCCCAGCAGTGGGTGGGTGGGGGTGGGGCTGCTGTGGAGCATCTGGCTTCTTCCCCCCTCCTCCCAAGGCCAACCCAGAGCTGCTGCACCAACTGCCTGTGTGCTAGTGGTATGCTCCAAATTTGCTTTAGACATAGACCATGTTCTTCCCACCCACAGACCCAAACACTTAAAGCTCTGTAGGCAATGCCAGCCTGCCTGGGATTCTGCACTCAGGACCTGCTGCTCTCACAGCTCCCCAGAGCCATGCCCTTGGAGGCCCTCTGAGGTTCCCACAGGGTCCAGGTCAGGACAATCCTTTCCTTCCACAGGGGCTGCTGGAGTTGGCCCAGGAGTTGGAATCCCTGGTGTTGGAGTCCCCGGTGTTGGAGTTCCCGGTGTTGGAGTCCCCGGTGTTGGGGTCCCAGGTGTTGGAGTCCCCGGTGTTGGGGTCCCAGGAGTTGGGGTCCCAGGGGTTGGGGTCCCAGGTGTTGGAGTCCCAGGCATCGTGGGTAGACCAGGTGAGCTGGGCTGTGTGTGTGTGTAAGATAAAAATTGAAAATATCACCAAGACTTTTAGATTCTCCCAAATACTTCACTTGTCTATCCTCTCCTCCCACACCCTTGGCCATGACTCATCTTCTTTCCCTCGGGCTATAGAAACCTCCTAACTAGTTACTGCCAGCATTACCTTCTCCAACTCACCTCTGGCTGCTGGAGTGGTCCTGGGGAAGGAACCATGTCTTTGTCACCTCTATGTTTTCAACCCTTAGCTAAATAGATGCTCAGTAACTGGTGGGTAACTGGGTGGGTGGGTGGACGGATGGACAGACGGGTAGATGGGCAGCTGGGTATGTGGATGACTGCCCATGTGGATGAGGAGAGGAGCTGATGGATGATGGGATGAATGGACAGATACAAGGATGGATAAATACATACATGAATAGATACATGGGTAAAATGATGGATCGAGAGAGAGTTCAATGAATGGGTAGATGAATGAATAAATGGATGGATAGATGGGTACATGATTGGACAGAGAGATAAGTGGTTGAGTGTTTGGATTGAAGTCTAAGGATAGACAAGCAAATGGACAGACACAATGGGCAGGTAAGTGGGTGGGTGAATGGGTGGCTAAGTACACAAGCGAATAGGTGGAGATGTGAAAGGGTGAATAGATAAATAGACATGCATTGGGTTGGCTTGACAGAGATGGACTGGACAGATAAGTGAAAAGTGAATGTTTGTTGAGCATCTCTCCTCCACTCTCTCCTAATCACTCATGTCCCCTTGGGTCTCTCCAGGAGCTGTGTCACCAGCTGCAGCTGCTAAAGCAGCCTCCAAAGCAGCAAAATATGGTGAGTGTGCTGATAGCTCTGCCTCGCCCTCCCCTGTTCTGGCCAGAAAAAGGGCATGACTTGCCCAGGGTTACACATCAAGTCACTGGCAGGCCTGGGAGGTTGGACCTGTTGGGCCCCAGGATGATGTCTCCCCTAGTGGTCTCCCACCATGAAGCCATGGAGCCGAGTGAGGGGAGAGTCCTCTTATGGCATTCCCAGTGGGGACAGTGTCTCTGACCTTCCCTGCCCCAGCCAGGGCCCCTCTCTGAGAAGCCGGAGCCTGAGGCTGGCTGGGGAAATGGGACCTGCCCACAGTCTCTCCATAGCCAACAAAGGTGCCCCATCCCAATCAGTGAAGAGAGGGGTTAGGGAAATGCTGAGGGAGGTTATCAGTAAAGGCTTGCTGGAAAAGGCTGGTGGGGGCCCAGGTATTCTATGGTTTACTGTCCTTCAAGGACCAGGTTTGGGCAAGGCTTGCGCCTACTTTTCCAGCACCCCCCAGGACCCTCCCAATCTCTCTCACTGAGATCCTTTTCTGTCCAGTTCTCCTCCCTGAAAGGGTAGAGCCAGAAGGGGAGTTAGAAGTATTCCCATTTACGGGGTTGGTGCCGCGGGCTTTCCAGGTCTTGGTGCCATCCCTGGAGCCGTCCCTGGAGGCATCCCTGGAGCCATCCCTGGAGGCATCCCTGGAGCCATCCCTGGAGGCATCCCTGGAGCCGTCCCTGGAGCCATCCCTGGTGTCGTCCCTGGAGTTGTCCCTGGAGCTGGCATTTCCCGTGAGCCCTAGTTCTATCTGGGGAAACCGCGAGAAGGCATGGGGGGCTTCTCTTCTGTAGGGCTCTAGGGGGAATGGGAGAGTGTCGACTGGGTTTCAGTGTGCTCAGGGGCAAGTTGGGGAGAGCACAGGGAGGGCCTGCGGTGCCTCTCTGGGCAGGAGAGCGATCAGACAGCCCCACTGAGATCCAATAAGGTTTCTGAGGGTCTTTTTCATTTCCTCATAGCTGCAGCTCAGGCAGCAGCCGCCAAGGCCGCCAAGTATGGTACGTGTCCCCACCCTGCATGCCCCATGTCCAGGGTATGCCCAGGGCAGCATTCTTCCCTCCTGTGGAGCGCCCTCCCCTCTTCTCCTCCCCAGCCCTGCCCTGTCCTGGGGCCAAAGCTCTGAGCTCAGAGCAATTCCCCAGTATGAGAACAGGGCAAGCTCACACTCAGGCGTCCAGGGCTGAAATGGCTGGGGTCACACCAAACTTTTCGGCCCTTTTCTGTTCACCACCATTAGGATTATTGGTGCCTAGCTTGTCACCCCACCCCAAACCGATGAGTTGAAGTCGCTCACTGCAGCCATTCTGGTCCCCACCCCACCCCCACCCTCTGCTCCCTCAAGGAGGGGGAGCTTCAAGGGGCACAGCTGGATGTTCTTTCTTTACTCCTCTAGGTGCTGGAGCAGGAGCCCTGGGAGGGCTGGTGCCAGGTGCTGGAGGTTTAGTACCAGGTGTGCCTGGCGCTGGTGGGGTGCCAGGTGAGCTGAGTCCCCAACTCAGACATGGGTTGAGTTTGTCTCGTGGAAGGGGCCCTGGAGTTGACCTAGGTCAAGTGCACCATTTTACAGATGGCAAGACTGAGCCCAGAGATGGGGCAAGGGGAAAGCTACATCCCCTAGTTTGGAGGGAAGACCCTTTGTGGACTTCCAGTCTGCTGAACAAAACTGGGGAGGCTCAGGGCATCCGGCTGCCAACCAGCTGGGCGGCGGAGCTCTGCCCTGTCAGAGTTGGGTGGCCTTTCTATTACTAATCAGCTGGAAGGGCCTGTGTCGCCCTCTGGTTCCCCTGCGTTCTTCATCCTCCACCAGTCATGGGCCAAGGGGAAGAAATTAAGAGTTACAATGAGATGAGGTTACAACCTTCCTTGGTTGTTTTTTTCCTACTGGAAGATTTCTCGTCTATATTTCTTCTTTCTGGGAGAAAATTCCTCTTTTGAGTTTCCCTCCAAAATGAGACATCTCCTCTAATAGTTTGGGAAACAGGCACAATGAAGATTTTTTAAAATTAACGTCACCTTTAGCAGAAAGATAATCTTTTAGGCAGAGGCTTGGAAACTGCCAGTTAGGGCTTTGGGCTGCCACCGCCATAGTCCAGGCTAGACTACCACAGTCTGTGCGCTGTTTTCAAGGATGAGATGTGCCAAGGGCTGCTAGCGGGTCATCCTCAGAGCAGGCCGGGGACCCAGGCGGCCCACCTCAGGTTGGGATCTGCACGCTTCTCTCTCTGTCTCCAGCGTGAGGAGGCAGTCCCAGAGAGGGTCTTCTGGGAGAGGGGATAGTTCCCCAGAGGTGGACTCTGGGAGGTCTTTCCAAAATGGGGGTGGGGGAGAGTGAGGAGGGGTGTGGGGGACCCTCTCCCCAACCCTCTCCCTTCATCCTTCCAGGTGTTGGGACCCCAGCAGCTGCAGCTGCTGCAGCAGCCGCTAAAGCTGCCCAATTCGGTAAGTGTCCCACCCCAATTCTGCTCCCGGTGCTCGCCCTACGGCACTTCTTTCTCATGTCCCCTGCTCTGGGGCCTGGCAGCCCCCTCAAGCTGTCCCGTTCTCACTGTGGGCCTTTTGACTGATCTGACCACTTTTAGGGGTGTAGGTAAAGTCTCTGATTAGGACAGCAAAGTGAGAACAGGCCCTGGTGAGCCCGACCTCCCCACCCTTCCCAAAGTCTTTGCTGCTCCTGAGTCTAGCTAGGACCCACCCACCCCACTTCTGGACCTCAAGTTGGGTTCCCCTGGTCCCCAGCCCCCTTGGTAGCAGTATTTCTTGCTCCTTAACAAGTTTCTCCATCTCTCAATACACCCGAGGGCCGCCCTGGCAGCCCTAGGTGCCTGCACCTTCCTGAATACAGCAAACGTCGGTAGCCCCACCTTAGAGTGCAACTGTCTGCCAGGCCTGGGCCAGAGCACCTACACACCTTGGCTTTAGGGACCTGTGGGCAGCAAGATTCAGATCAAAAAAATCTAGGGTTGTCTAGACCAAAGAAAATCTTAATTTCAGGTCCACCGACCCCCAAACTCACGCATGACAGATGACCCCTCTTTTGTAAAGCCGCCACCTGCGGGGGCCATCCTTATAGCAAGTTTACGAAACTGGCACCATTAGCACCATTTTACAGAGGTGGTAACTGAGGTTCCAAGGGCTTGAGTATCTTGCACAGCCAAATGGTAGCTGAGCTGAGTTTGGAACCGGTGTCTGTCCGTCTGTCTGTCTTGCGGAGTACTCTTTACTACATAACTCTACCTCCACTACCCTCAGAAGTCTCAAACAGGTCCTTATCCCTCCAAAGGTTAAGAACTCCTGATCCTACACATGCCTCATATCAGGGGTAAGGAAGCTGAGACTCATCGAGAGAAAATAATCCGTCCCAGGTCACGCAGCCGTCCTGTGCCTCGCCTGGGATGGACACCCAGGCTTCTGGTTCCCAGCTTGCGGCTCTTTCCATTGGCTCTGCCCTTCTTGGTTGAGACTGGGTTAAGGATTAGTTCTTCTCACTCTTGTAGGGTTAGGCCCCGGCGCTGGCGTGGTTCCTGGCATTGGCATTGGCCCCGGCGCTGGCGTGGTTCCCGGCATTGGCATTGGCCCTGGTGGTGTTGCAGGTGAGCTGTATGAGAAAGTAGGCCTTGAGGAGCCTCTGAATCCTCTATGGGCGACATCCCTGATGCCCCCTCCCTCTCCTTCCAGGAGCAGGGACCCCGGCTGCAGCCAAATCTGCTGCTAAGTTGGCCGCCAAAGCCCAGCTCCGTGAGTGCCCTGTCTGGCTTCCCTTCCTCACCCCACCAAGCTCAGGCTGGCCCAGCACAACCCAAGCAGGAGCTGCACCCCACAATATACAGCTTCTCAGGCCCACCATGCAGGCTTGGGGATTCCCCAAGGCAGCAGGCAGAGGTGTTGGAAAAGCAGATTTTGTGTAAGGGAGGCCCAGGTTCAAATCCTAGGCCCCACACTAACTGAGTGACTGAACTCTGAGTTTCCTGTCCTCGTGCGGGACAATTGAGTGCTAATGACATCTGCTGCAGAAGGCTTTTGGGAGCATTAGATGAGCTCATCCACGAAGGAAGAGTGGGAGGTTAGGCTGGAAAAGAAAGTGGTGTAGTGAGTGTGCAGCCCTGAATACGGGCTGGAGAAGGCGTTGAACTTGGTGTTCAGTGGGAGTTTTAGGAAGGCCATTCTGGTGGCAGCATAAAGAGTGGATTAAGGGATTCTGGTCCCCTTCCCTTGGGGCCTGACTCAGCTTCCTGGGCAGGACACCCCCACGACGGCATGCTCCCTGTCTGCTGTCACCACTCCACTGCTCCTCTTTCCCAGGGGGTGCAGCTGGGCTTCCTGCTGGCGTTCCCGGGTTCGTACCTGGTGCTGGAGTTCCCGGATTTGTACCTGGTGCTGGAGTTCCCGGATTTGTACCTGGTGCTGGAGTTCCCGGATTTGGACCTGGTGTTGGTGTTCCTGGCTTTGGGGCAGGTGAGGGGCCTTCTAGGTTGGGCAGAAATGATCCCTGAGCTCAGAGGAGGGAGATGTCTCCCCTCCCAGCACAGCCCCAGCGCCTAATCCAGGGGCTCAGTAAATTCCTCCTTAGGTCCTCCTGAGCAGTCAGAGATGACTAGGGTAACAGAAGGGGCGGGGCAGGCCAGGCAAGGGTGCCCCAGGCTGACAGATGTCAGGGCCACTACCTCCTCAGTGGAGGGGTCTCAGGGCTCCAAACTGAAAAGGAGCCCATCATCCAGGGGAGGAAGCCGGAGGTCCCTGGGCTCCACGGACATGGGTGGGCCAGCCTGGCTCCCCTTCGGTAGCTACCGCAAGGGCCGCTAGGAGCTTCCAGTTCTTCACCTGGTGGTTACCGACGCTGCTCTGCGTCCAGCCTCAGGCAGACCGCCCTGGACCCGAAGGGGACGGAAGGGGCAGATGGGAGGAGGAGGCACAGTTCAGCCCTCAAACATCCCCAGACCAGGCTGGCAGAGGCATGGTTAGACACTGGAGATCTACCCAGCAGGACGAGCTCCTGGCTGGGGAGCCACAGCTTCAGGGCTTTGGGAAAAGCAAAGAAGGCCAAGGAAGGCAGGGAGGGCTCCTAGGAGGAAGCAGACCCTCAAGCACAGAGCTCAGCTACTTTTCCTTTTTCCTTTTTCTGTAGGAGCTGGACCTCTGGCTGCTGCTAAAGCAGCCAAATATGGTGAGTACCCAACCCACTGACCACCGTGGTTGGTTCCACTGCCACTCCATCATCCCTGGTAGCACCTGGTCACCCATCTCCTCTCCCCCGGGCCCAGGGCCCCATGCCCAGAGCCTGCAGCGCAGGGCTAGGATGGTCAGGATGGAAAAAGGCAGTTTCTAGGACGCATGCATGACAGCTTAGCAGACCTGGCTACTGCCCACTAAATGCCTATTGAGCCTCCAGCCCTGGGACAACCAAACACACCCCTCACATTTCCAAACTCCCCGGGGGAAGTTCTAACTTGGTGAAGACCATGGTCCCTAAGGCACCTCTGGTCATCACAGTTTTGTGGGCCTCAGGGCCAGAGAGGGGCCAGGGTTGCTGTCAGTTGGCGGCTTCTCCCTCCTAGCCAGCAAAGGCCCCGGTCCCCCAACCACCGCCCTGTCAGCATGACTGCTCCTGCCACGAGCCACGAGGACGTGGCAGACATGCCTGCCCCTCCACTTGGCGCTCAGCAGCCCTCGCTGGCCAGACCCACGCCGTCTGTGGCCCCTGAATTCCCGGCCTCCTGGGAGCCAGGCCAGGGCCTCTGCTAGGGAAACACCAACCAGCCCCCAGCCAGTCCACTTGGGGCCAGTTTCCACCTCGGAAAATCCCGGCTTCCTCAGCCCCCACCCCTGGCGGGCCTGGTGACCCACAGGCTCTTCTCCTGTTCCTTGCTGGCTGCTCTGCCAGCCTGAGTCTAGCAGACATTGCCAGGGAAACAAAGCAATTAAGGGCACAGGCTCCAGAGCCATTTCCTGCCTGTGGGACCTTGAACATATTGCTTAACCTCCACTGTGCTACAATTTTCGCATCTGCAAAGTGGGGATGATATTAACACCCACCTTTCCTGCCGCGGTGAACAATAGGCATGCTAATTGTGAGAAGCATTGAGAACTGTGGAACTCCTGCCACTGCTATTCCAAGCAGCTCTGCTCTGGACAGTGGCTCAAAACTCAGAGTACATTTACAGATGGTGTGCTCTTTTACTGCCCAAACACCTGTAGGGCGAGCAGGCTAAGGATTGTCACCTCCTTCAGGGAGGCGGGGCTCTGGCGCTCAGAAAGATGACAGCTCTAATGAGTAGAGAAATCAGGATTTGAACTCAGGGCTGTCAGAACCTGAGACTGGTCTTCTCCCCTTGGCAGCTTGTGGCCATCACTTGTGACTACCTCCAGCTCCAGCGCTAGTCCAGGGGGATGGAGAAAAGATGGGTGGGCCAAGGCTCAAGGGAGCCTACTCTTGCCTGATTGGTCAGGGACACAGGCCCAGGTGTCTGGGAATAGCCTTCTGTTCAGTGCTCCTTCCACGGGTCACATGGCCTCGACCACATGTCTGCTTGACTAATGCCCCTGGGTCAGGAAGACTCTGTCCTTCAGAAATGAGGGGGTTGACTCTCTGCCCCCTCCCCTCAGGAGCAGGAGTGCCTGGGGCGCTTGGAGGGCCTGGAGCTCTTGGTGGAGTAGGTATCCCAGCTGGTGTGGCAGGTGAGTTGAAATCCCAGGATGGGCTGGGCAGGGAGGGAGACTGACCCATGGAGCATTGCTCCCTGAGCTCCCTCTGTGTCCCCAGGAGCTGGACCTGCTGCCGTGGCTGCTGCCACCAAGGCTGCTGCCAAAGCTGCCCAATTCGGTGAGCACTGTGTGGGGGTCGGGGCTGCCATCAGGTTCCAGGGTTTGGGGCCCTGCCCCGTGGAGCACTATTCCCTGACCTGCCCCTGAGGCCCTCAGAGGCATTATCTCCCCAAGGCCCAGCCCACCCCCTGGCCCCACTGCACCCACAAAGCCCTGGAAGCTCGGCCTCCATCTGGGTCCTGGGATGAAAACTTCAGCTCTCCGCAAATGAGCAGTAGGGGTCCCACTGGTCGGGTTTTAACACACAGCTCTCTCCACAGGCCTGGGGGGAGCCGGTGGGCTCGGAGCTGGCGGGCTTGGCGCTGGAGGACTGGGAATTGGAGGGCTTGGGGGTGCTGGAGTGATCCCAGGAGTTGGGGGCCTTGGAGGTAAGGGACTGTTCTGGAATCAGTGAATTTATGGGGTGTGTGTGTGTGTGTGTGTGTGTGTGAGAGAGAGAGAGAGAGAGAGAGAGACTTTCCTTCCCACCTTGCCATATTTTGCTCAAGCTATCTTTTCTGCCCCCGAACCCCACTTCATCTGCCACTCAAGCTGGTGGTGGGCTCGCTCCCTTCTCTGGGCTCCTACGGCATTGAGAGGGGGCCTTGAGCAAGCAGAAGCTAG
>PVJD01017049.1:0-18810 GCA_004026545.1 Mormoops blainvillei
TCAAATCCAAATTATGTTAAATGATAACTTTTTCTACAAATTCCTGAACTTTGGAAATTATTTTAAAATATCGATTTTTGCAACTTGGGAGACCATAAAAAAATCCCAAAGCAACCTCTAAATAATATATCTTGTCTCATGTTTTAATTAATTTATGTATTCCAAATTGCAGTATATAATTTTTGGTATTAAAATTTTTGAAACAGAGTCACTCAGCCTACACGTTAAATGATTAAATCTTTGCATTAAATAGTTCCATTTTCTAACCACTTCAAAATTGATAACTGCTGTACAAACGTTCTCAGGCTGATTGGCAATCAGTGGTTTTGGTGCCACCAGGCTGCTGAGTCCCGGAGATGGTGTTTTGCATCTTTACACCAGATACAAAGCAATAACCAGACGCAAAGCTGGTCCGAGGAATAACCAAGCACTTTGCTTAAAGATCTGTACTGACGTGAGGAAGTGCGGAGTAACCCCACCTCTCCTCCATCAGTGGGTTTATAATTTCTTGATAATTATTAAAGTGCCTCCAATTGCCTCGGCAGAAGGTTCTAAGGTCAACTGTCTTCATCTTTGGTCTTTAAATTCCTTCAGGCGTTTTTCACAGTCTTCCCCATATGTCACCAGGAACCACAGACAGGTGTCTCACCAGCTATTAGATAATTCTTCAAAGAGTGACAACTGTTAGTCACTGTCAAGCCAAGAGGATTTGGAACAGCACGGCCCTGTCCAAAAAAGTCTCTGCGTCCCATTCCTTGTCCTCAGTGGTCACTATGGCTCAGTTTTGAATAAAGGTCCCATACAACATCTCATTTTCCATGAAGCTGCTTATTAATATCAATAAGGTTCCACTAATATAAAATTAACACCTGTGAAAAGGCCTCTAAAATAGCAACATAATTTATAGACACATCTGTTAGGAAATGTCACTACGGTTTGCCTCAAATATAATCAACTGAGGTCATTGAATAGAAAATGGTAAGAGCGTATTTATTATCTTTGCTGTTTATCTGCATTCCAAATTACTTTTCTGCATACAGTATATTTTTAAGTATTATTTAAGTAAGACGCAACTTCCTGTGGAGACAGACGGGAGAGATGCTATGAGAATGCGTGCGGCCATTCACACCGAGCCCTCCGCTGACTGGAACAAAGCTGTGCATTGCTGGCATTTTTATATAATAGTCTTTTGAATGACAGGCTTTTAATTTTTTATGACTCGGAAGAACCAACTTTTCTGTTTTATGTGACTTTATTTTAAATGAACAATCTAAGCTTCAGATTTCTAGTATATTACACCCATGTACAGACGGTTGTTAAAGTGGCATAAAATTTTAATGGTTCAAAATTGTCTTGGTATTGCAATACAGATTTAATAGTCTTAATTTTTTGTTTAGAAAGAAAATTTTTATCAACAATTCTACATGCATTCGATGCAGCCCCCAAATCTATAAAATTGCGGATATTTATTTAAAGCAGGTAATACCCCCTAGTTTGTGAAGCCAAGGTCATAAAACAGTTTTCAAGCTGCACTGTGATATGCGATCATTAATAGGTATTGAAAATTTAAGAAAAGTTAAGTTGTTTTTGTACTAAGTTTTAAACTAACATACGGGTGCCCTTATCTAAACTCAGTTGGGAGTCTCAAAGAGTATAATTCATAAAATTGTCCTGTAATAGAATTTTAAGAACTGAAGCAACAACAAAAATAAATGAAGACCAGAGTTTGATCAGAATGACTTCCGTGAAGTAAAACGCATCTTCCTACACAATCCTGGAAAATAAAGCTTCTGGACTAGGCCTAGGTGGTGATTCTTCGCGCCCATCGGCACGGGCACCGAGGAGAGCCTGCGTCTGGGCCTCGGGCACGCCTTCCCGCTCCAGGCAAAGCGAGAGTCAGGCCCGCAGGCCCTTCCAGGCAGTAGCCGGAAATGTAGATTTCTTCTGTGACCCATGTTTACCCAGCATGTCTCATTCTTTCGGTTTAAGCGCATACCAACCCAACTGAACCCAAAAGACGCTTGGAAAGAGCTGCTGGAAAACAACAGCGGCAAACAAACAAACAAACAAAACACCCCAAACAAAACCCCTAGCCTGCCAGCAACAATATAGTCACGTTCTATTCTATCTCACTCGGAAAGCAGAGCGCCCTTGCCCAGGCTCGCGCAGGGACGCAGCCTGGACTGCGCGGCAGAGGCTTGGAGGGCAGCGTCTGCGTGGGGCCGCGGGGGCGCGCTGCAGATGAGACCCCTGTCTCGGTAGCCCGCCGTCCCGGGCTCGCCTGGCAGGCGTGTCAGGGAACCGGGGCGTCCCCAAAATGTCCTTTCCAGTGACCTTCAAAGGGGCCTGCGAACCTATTAGGCATATCTTTGCTTGAGTGAATCTTTTACTGGGGTTCCTATGCGTTGGCATGAAATTTCTTTTTTCTTTCAGCAGAGATGTTCCGTTGATGGTGTTTTAGCCTATAACTTCCTCTGGTTGTCCGACTTTCAGCCTCGGTTCCTTGTTGGGTGACCATGAAGTGTGTCTTTGCGGTAAACACGGTGGGAGGAACAATCGTCCTCAGAGAAAAGGACAGGCCCCCGGGGTTTTCATAAAGCCCCTGACCGCTGGCGCGGTTTCGTTGGACGGGAAGAGCCCACCCGGCGGGCCCTCCTCTGCCTCGGGCGCCCACCGCGATGTTGCGAGAACGGGGTGCAGACTCCCTGCTCCTTTTTGCTCTTTCCTCTTCGAAGCCGTGAAAACGTGCTACATGCTTAGGGAAATACAGCCATTTAACTCACACTTTACTCCTCATAGTTTTCAACCATCTAAAACTTGTGTATTTTGGAAGCGTCTGCCTAAAGATCTTACATCTCAAAAGTTCCTCAAAAGCAAAGCAGACGCACACCCTTTAGGCTTCGGACAATCACATACTGCACGCTCCGCGCTGGCGGAAACGGGCAACGTCACAGTCGGGGTCACGGACCGGGGCGGTACGTTTAGCTTAATGAGAGCCACGCCCACACCGAGGGCCCCTGAGGCAGGGACTGGCTCAGCTCCTTCCCGGGCCGCCTCTTCTGTTCCATCAGACCGGCCCGAGGCCAGCGCCGTTGCTCTCAACGTGCCTATAACGCAGTGGGGTCACTGAGGTTTTGTGATCTCAGTCCACACCCATAAAACGGACAACTTGTGGGGTTGGGATTCAATCTGAAATGTGAGTAAGAGAGCCATGAAAGTCATCCCCTAGGATTTTCATCTCAGGAGTATTCGTCTTCATGTGAATTAATGGATGAAATGATTACTATCTGGGACTGATTAAGATTTTATGAAGCGTGTGCTTTGCTTGGATGCAGGGGCTCTTTCAATAATGCTGTTTATTTCTGCAAAGTTTCTGAAGTTTATGTTCTTACGCTCCTACTCATCCCACATCCGTTGGCCGCCTTAAACATCCCTCTGCGAATGGCCATCTCGGTCTGAAAGGGGTTGGCCTTGACTCTCCTCACTGAGACCTGACCCGGAGCAGAGGACCACAGTCTCTGTCCCCAGCACCTCCTGTGACGTCACTGATGTCGCGATGACAGACAGCACTTCGGCACCCACAGAGAAAATGTCAAGATTCTCGTTCCTTGTCAAAGGGTCTGAAATTGTGGAAGTTGAGTCTAGGATCTGAACTTACACGTGTTCTTACGGAAGATGAGACGGGAGCCTCATCACCTTCCTGGCCTTAAAAGCACCCTGAGCGTGTCGCTCCCTGCTGCCCCGTTACCCACTGGAGGGCGGCCACAGACGCTGCTCGCGGGGCTCAGGACAGGGAGGGGCCGTGTGCGTGCGTGCGCGTTGTTTTCCAGCCTAAGGGGGAGGTCGCTGGGCCACAGCCAACCAGCCCTCAAGATATAAGCTTGCCTGTAAAGGTTAGATTTGATGGACAGCACCAAGAAAGGTTTAAAAATTATTTTAGCATTAAAAAGTTTTCCTTTTTAGTCAATTAAGTCCCACCTTGGGTTAAAGAGACGAACTTTCCCCACCAAGATTTTGTAAAGAGAGAGAGAGTGAGAGAGAGACCGAGAGACTCCTTATTATAAAGGGTGCAATCCCTCCTTGTTACGGGGATAAAATACAACATTTCTGGCACATAGAGCCAGCACTGCTGATTGAGGTACTGTGACTGATCAAGTCTAGGACTCAGAAATCTTTGTTAAAAAGAAATAGACTAAATACGTCTGGGTGTTTTCAGCTTCTTTATAACCTTCTCTTTAAGGAAAATTTCTGTTTGGATTTCGACATTTTGTAATTTAGGGCAATTTCCAGTCAGGCGAGCGGAAGGAGCTTTGTGGGTTCCAGCTGGGGGACCATCCTGAGCTCAGCAGTTTGCTTTGAGGGCTGACATGTATCTTTGTAGCAGGAGCTAATTAAATGAACTTGAACTTTTAATGTCTTTGAATTTTTATCTACTTTTTATAACTTAAACATTTAAGCTCTAATATTATTGATCAATTGAATATACTTTATTATCTCTGAATAAATAGATGTCATAGGTTCAAATTCAGGGGGGAACTAAACTCTGATCCCTTGATCGACGTGACTGGAGAGAACACTAGGTAGTGACTCCATCACCCACCGGCAGCACCTTGGGTCTTATCTACTAGAAATCTTTGGATAAGTTACCCCACGTTAATTTTCTCTCTCTTTTTGCCTCAGAATATTTTTATACAATTCTTTAACCACTTGTTGTATCCTCACAAACTCACTTGATTTATGTTAACAATTAAAATAAGTTCAACCTTATATGATAAATAAAATACGGACACTATGATGTAGTATTTTCAGAAAGTGCTCTTTTCTCCCCGTTTGCCAAACAAGACACCATATGCCAGCCCTGTCAGCTGTGTGCCCTCCAAAGCTAAGTCACATTCCCACTGACCTGACCAGACAGCTACAGAAAAGCCCTTTTTCAGGAAGCATTTGCATTTTAGCTGAAGCCATAACTTTTTCATTCATGGAAGTTGCCGCGCATTTATATGCAAATAGTGGCTTCCATTGACCTCCCACTTTCAGGAAGCGAAAGAGAAAGAAATGTTTTGCTCCAGACACTTCCTTTTCGGGTAAAGCCTGGAGGGACCAGACAGCACCGTCCTGCCTCACCAGCGAAGGATCCTTCTGCGGGGCGCAGTTAAAGGTGACCGCCACGCAAGTGTGTTACCGCTTAGGCTGCTGTGGTGAGTAAGAGTGTATTTAAAAAATTCTTACCAAGAGAGTCAATGTGAAATACGTATAGAAGTGTTCACTTTTAGAAGAAAAAAGGTTAAAATTCCAAGAAACATCTGTTAACCAACGGAATGTTTAATGTGAAATATTCATATTTTTAGAAGTTTGTACTAAGTGGTAAAGTTTATTTCACACATGAATGAAGGGAACAGACTTGGAACAATTTGCATGATATGAATATACACACACATGCATATACATTCATTAAAGTTTATGGTGTACAAATGAAAATAAATAGCTTTATAAGTCTATCAGTACATCTAGAGCTGATCATTGTAGTGGAACAGTTTTTCTAAAAAGAATTCTTCATAAAAATCAGTTTTGCATAAGTCTGAACTTAATTTTAAATGTAAATTTATAAGATGGCATTCTTATGGTTCATCTGACATTTCCTGTAACTTGCACAAGTCATACCAGAGACCAAAAGTGGCTTCATGATTTGTGTTTAATTTAGAATGCCTCTTATGCATTCTGTGAGTGTGTCTTCAATTACAGAAGAAATTTAAAATTTTTCTTCATCATTAATAGCTGATTCATTCAAAGCTTCCTTTGAGATGCGCATTACTTTCTGTCGAACGTGGTTATTTCTAATTTCTGTCTCTCAGCCTGTGGATTTGTATTTTGATCTCTTGCAGCAGCTGTTAATGCCAGAGATTCTAAGCTCTGAAGGGTTCCCCCAACTCCCCATGTGCGTTTTTTGGTGACACTGACATGTCCATAGTTTATTCTGTAATGACTTCCTGGCGCATCCGGTCCAGGGACCCGGGACAAGAAGCAGGCTCAAACACCTGTAAACACCTGGCTGCGGAATTTGTCACCTGAAATTTCTAGGACTAAAAGGAGAAACAGGCCAATCTCAGTTACGGCTGGAGACTTCAACGCCCATTGATAACTAGGCAGAACGTCAGGAACAGATGAAAGAACTAGAGACACAGTCAGCAAAGATACAGAACAACGTCATTAACCAACGCGGTCTAGTCAGCATTTGTAGGGCACTCCATTCATAAAAGCCGATATGCTATGACAACCGTATTACTCAGATTAAAATGCTTCATTTTTTCTGAAGACCTGTAAGCATCATTTTGGATGTGCTTGAAGTAGCAGCATGGAACTCGATCATTAATATATACTTTACCACGAGGAAGTCCCACACACCAAGGCTGTTTACTCCTGTCTCTCACTGCTGGGAGCGTCTGCAGCCATAATCTCTAGATACAGCAGAAACAGACTCTGTGAACAATCGAGGTAGACGCGAGAAAAGCGCACTTTACCCACGGTTCAGTGAGATCAAGAGAAAAAGAAAACTCCAGCTATGTAGGTATTCGAGCTATTACTAAGATAGCCATTCTTCTTTGTTTTCGCGGGGCTTAAAAATTCCTTCTACCTTTTGTAGTAAATTAGCTATTCCACTTATGCACAATGCAATGAAATCCTTTCTTTTGTAAGAAGCTCTTACATTTTCTCCAGTATAAACTGTCCCTTAAACTTCTCTGCTTTTAAAAATATCGTAGTACAGCTGGGCATCCACGTCCATGGACAGTGACTCCAGGGAAGAGCTTAAACCCTTCACAAACATTAACTAACGTGGATCACAGACGGACCTAAGGCGAAACACAAAACCGCAGGGCCCCTAGGAAAGAGCGGCAGGAAACGCGGGCGAGCTTGCAGAGTGGGCGCTTCAGATACGGCATCGAAGGCACGGCTGCGGAAGGACTGAGAAGCCAGACATTATTAAATTTTCAGATTTATGCTCCAAGGAAGACAATGTCCCAAGAATGAGAAGACAAGGCACAGGCTGGGAGAACATAATTGCAAAAGACACATCTGATAAAGGACCGTTATACAAAATCTACCACACACACTTAGAGGTCACTGATAGGAAAGTGAACAACCCAATAAAAAAACGGGCAAAAGCCATGAACACATCGATTGGAACTGGCCCAACCCAGGGCGCTGGCAGCATGTGATGCCTGTGAACGCGGAGCAAGCAGTGGGGATGCCGCCTGCTGCTGGCGCAGTCCCAAATGGCACCGCTGCTGCGGAAGCCAGTGTGGCGGTGACCTCGCCCCATGCTTAGACACAGCCCGGTTGTCACACGCTGGGATATTTACTCAACAGGGCAGCAAATGCAAGTCCACACAAAACCCTGCCACGTGTCCATGGTAGTTTTAGCCGTCATCGCCAGAACGGGGATGGATAAATAAACTGCACCATATACAGAAAACGGGGTCTTACTCAGCACGAGAAGGAAATGAATGATGAAGCCACAGATGAATCTTGCATGCATATGACTAAGTGAAAGCAGCCAATCTGGAAAGGCTACATACTGCGTGATTCCAACCAGACGACGTTCTGAAACAGGCAAAATTACGGAGACAGTGCAGGGATCCGAGGCTGGGGGCGGGGGGGCGGTGGGAGGGATGGCAGGTGGAGCGCAGACCGTGTCCAGGGCGGTGGAGCTTCTCCGTAGACACCACGCTGGTGGACCCGCACCTCAATACGCTCATCAAAACCCACAGAGTGTGCAACACCGGGAGTAAAAAGGATGCGAGCTGCAGACTCTGGGTGCTGATGGATTGAGGTGGGCTCACCGGTCACAACAAAGGAGTCCGCAGGCGGCAGGTGGTTTGGACGTGAGGGCCGGCGATACTGGGACCTCTCTGTGCGCCCTACTCGATTTTGCTGTCAACTTAAAACTGTTCTAAAAAAATAGTCTATTTTAAAGAAAGATCACTACCCCACCCACTTCCTCATTAACCTTCCTTCCTCATTGGTGATTATCAGGAAAGAAAACTTAGGACTTTGCATGGTTAAGGGGTCCTTTAGTAATGCGTGATTGCACTTGCCGTGGTCTGAAACATGGAACCCAGAGGAAAAGACAGACGCCCAAGGTCACGGACCACACGCACAGTCCAGTCGTGGTCAGCATTCAGGTCTCCTGCAGGGGTAGTTGCCGTAACCTCTCATTTTAACAAAGCAATGCTTTGAGTTATTTAACATTCTACTTACATAAAAATATAATGTTTCGATTTATTTCTAAGAACAAATCACCTAAAAACTAGACTTGTAAGCTCTATTCTCACTCTTGTTCCCTATTGCTCTTTATTTTTCTTTCGCTAAGGAGTTCCTCCCATGATGCATTTTGCTCCTTTGCTGCCTTTTCCTGTTGCGTTTCTGTGGGGCCCATCAGCCAACACGGAACTTGACACACATGCTTCCTTTGGGGTGGGACTTCCTGCCTGAGTTCAGTGAAGAGGCGCCCGGAATTGTTTTAACTCAAAATGCCTTCCGAGGTTTCAGAGCTTCCTGTTTCTTTTCTCACTGTATCTTCCGTTGGCCTTATCTCCCACTTTGTTTTATAATCACAGTATATTTCCCTGTAGTCAAGGATGGCAGCCTGTGAGTGTGTTTGTATGTGTACATGTGTATTCACACATGTTGTATGCATTTGCTTTATTCCTCTGTTTGGATAATGAAACTCTGTTCACTCTATGCTGCATACAGATTTACATGACAAATAACTTGCGATTAAGATACGTGTGTGCATGACTCTCTTTCGATTTAGAAGATGCTACTTCCTTCAGTCATCCCAAAATACGTGTCACACCCGTCCTTCCCTTCCCGCTGGGGGCTGTCCTGTCTGCCGGGCGTGGCGGGCAGCTGGGCGTGGCCGTGGGGGCCCGGGCAGGGGCGGAAAGAGAGCAAGGCGCCGCCGCCGCCTCCGCGTGAAACGGCGCCCACAGGGGTGGGGGACGGCCTGGCCCGCGTTTCCAAGGATCGCTCCGGCTTTTGTGTGCCGAGCAGGCGTCTTAGGCTTGTAAGTAGAATTCTCTGGAGGCTGTTGGAACGACCGAGGCGTCGATTATGGTTTCCTGGCCGACGCAGACAGTGGGCAGAGAGTGGGGGGGGGGGGAGCGGGGAGGAGAGGGGACAGAAGCGTGTGGTCTGGGGACTTGCAGGCGGATGTACCCGGGTGCTGAGCGGTAATGCAGACTCACCACTGGCTTCTCGGTTTCTGGCTGGAGAGCCCGCGTGGCTTTAGTAACAGTTTGTACTTGAATATCACTTCGGAGTTTCCGTAACAGACTATTTCACTGGCCAGACAGGCGATCTTGGCTTTATGTGTTAATTTTCTACGCAGATAAGACAGCTGACATCCTCTGAAGAGCAGTGCGTGAGCCAAGGTCTAACAGGGAGTCACTGTCGCGTGGACAGCAAGGAGCCAAACTTGCCGTGCGCTCTGCTTTTGAGCCCGCCGTGTCTGCCGCCCCCCACGTGGTGAAGAGCTGTCCTCCGCAGCCCCCATCTGTCTCCTCCTTCCACAAGGTCGCCCTCAGCCTGGGCACAGGGGACCTCGGGGAGGGAGTAGAAAACTAGTTCTCCAGCTGTTCCATGAACGACAAGGGCACGAAGACAAGACGCTAAGTCAGTTGAGTTGCCAAACTTTTTTGAGTTATTTATTGATTATCTTTTCTGCAGAAGCACAGTGCCTAAGGCTCAAATGGGTCTTACCAACAATTTCAGAAAACATCAAGGCTGCTACCAGAGAGTTTAGTTGTTAAGATCTGTTTCTCCTTCCTCCTTGACTTTTATCTCATGTGAGCATTTCCAGAGCCCCTGCTGGCCCAGTGATAACAGCTAAATAATGTATCTCATCACTTCTGGTTCTGGAACATTTACCAGAGGTGGAACTGGTTTTTTTACACGCTAAAATTCCTTCTCTCAGCACAGCTGAACACACGACTGTGTAAAGAAGAACCCAAAAGCATACATTCAGTAAAATGATAGAACCGTGAAAAGTTGGAAATAAAATGTCTTCGATTTCCCAAGTCTCAAGCAAAATAAAAAGCAAGAAAGAGAAAGCCATCTTTTGAGCCGACTAGCAGTTCACACCGAGGCGGCGGGCGCCAGATAGCAGGTGTCGGGACTTCGCACCTGAACAGGGAGGCTTCCATTGGCTTTTATATTAATCCCACAAGAATGCGCTTCTGCTCCTGGCTGCGGAGGGAGCGAAGCAGATAGGGTCAGCAATGGCGTGATTTCAGACACACTGGTAGAAATAACATTAAAGATTTTGGATGCAAATAGTCAGAGATTTAAATAGAGTTCCTGGAGCTTTTGGAAGTTGTAATGGATGAAGCATTTTGAAGATGTAGATGGCTAATGACAAATGTCACACAGACCGCACAGTAGGCTGTGCGCCTCGGACTTAGAAAACAGGAGAACAGTGACTGAGAAGATGAGTAAGAGCTAATGCAGCACATTGTTAGCCATTATCCTCTCTCCGTATTCCAGTTTCTTTATATTTAAAAAAAAATTATGCATACTTGGCATTCTATTTTCTGGCTCCGCGAACGACAGGAAGATTTTGTTGCACGCCTAATTCTACCCACAGGAATGTTATTTAACTGTGGTTAAAGACTCAGCCCTCCCTGCACATAAAATTCATCTGGGGTCACTTCAGAGATTCCTGAAGTTTGATAGAAAGTCAGTGCCGTAATATGTAAAGAAAATTGCCTTTAAACCGTACAACTGACAGGCGTTTTTATTCCCTTTATTTACCCGATCTCAGCAATTGATTTATCTGCCCTTTTAAAAAAAAAGTCAGTGCTTATAGAATGTTATTATCTTAAGTATACATATGTACCTGTTCCTCACTCATTTCCCTAACATTTTAATTTGTTATGCTTCTGGTAGGCTTTGGATGTTTCCTTACTCTGTTGCCGAAGGATGACCTTTTGATTGGATTCAGTGACTTTGGGCCTCAAAAGCTGGAGGCAGTGCTGCCTCATGAACCTGGACTTGAACTAATGACCTCTGGTCTCTGGGACCCCGCAGATCAGGCATAGCCGTGCCTGGAGAGCACTGTGTCCGCCTGACCTACTTTACAGGGAAGTTTTATCGATCACACAGAAACAGGGCATTTTTTAATCATTTTTACATCACTGTACTGCCTGAGGCTTTAAAATCCATTATATGAGGATTATAAATCTTGTTTTCAGCTGGATCCTAAATTGATTGTTGATGTATAGTCGACAGAAGCTTTAGCAGACCAGTCAGAACCGCTACGCCCCAGTGGAACAGGCTTCTGCGTTTTTAATCGCTCACGTAGCGGCTCTGAGACGCCGCTGACCCTCGACCCGAATTTCCTTCCTCACAGGTAAAGCTTCCATTGAGCTTACGCTGCAAAAATTTTCCCCGGATGGTGACTGATTGTCTCTATCCTATATAGACATTTTTTTCTTACAACTTCCTGTCCCTTCCAAGTTTACCGATTCCCAGAAACGTGCATCGTGTTCCTCCTATAACCATATTAGTTAATAACGTTTAAAAAGTTAATCATTATAATTGAGAGGTAAAAGTTTGGTCCAGAAGTGTGAGCACACACACGTCTCCGTAGCCGCATCCCGGCCGGAGCTTCATGGGCCGGACTCTGGACGTGCGCATAAGAAAAGCTGCCCGCGGCGTGTTTGAGGGGGTTCACATTGAAAAGCAGAGTTTAGTGTTTGACGTGTAAGTTAACAATTCTGTTATACCTTCTTGAAAGATTCTTACTCTGTCCCCGTGTTTTATGTCATTGAATGATCTGTGGCAGAGCGGGAGGGTGGGACGGGACAACAGGAGTTACACTGATTTGCGGAAAACCTGGAACGTGAACACTGAGAGTCCCTGCTAACCAGTTTCACCTCTCGATTTCCTAATTTCTCTAGGCCCATCGGTTTCTGCTTCTTCAAAGGCCTTAAACAAATATTATCAAGAATTCGGTATTACAGAAACTTTGAATCCCAATGTGACTATGTGGTCATACACACACATAAAACAGCATTCTGTAAACGTTGATGATTGTTGTGTGTGTAATAAATTGTTGTTGGTTCTCTGAATATATACATAAATATAGGTCCAGGGGGCCCTATTCGGTGGCACATGCCTTCAGAAGGCTGAGGCAAATTGATTTACAACCCAAAACTCTACACCCAAATACCTGTCAGGGTCAAGGCTATTATCAAGGTATTTCTAGACGTGCAAGTACATAAAAAAGCTTATTTCTCATGCATCCCTTCCCAGGAAACTGTTTGGGGTGAGCAGCGTCAGAAGGGAGCAGTGCAAGAAAGAGGGGGGAGCTGGATGCAGGACGGTGGGATGAGACGCGGGAGGGAGGTCAAGGGCAGGTGCAGGGTGGCGTCAGGACACCCTGGGGCTGGGCCGGGCTGGTGGGGGATCCCACAGGACACAGGGCGCAGCTTCAGGGCGGGGACGTGGGCCAGGTCGCGGTGGGGAGATGCAGAGCTCCCAGGGATGTGGGGACGGTGAAGGGGGGAGCGTGTTGGCGCGGGAGGAGTAGGGGATGGGGAAACGAAGCCAATTTCCATCTTCTTCCTAGAAAAGAGTTATGAAGTTGGAAAATAAAATTAAGCAGCAGCACTAGTTCATTATTTAGCAAGAAAGAAGTAAATATCATAATAAGAAAATTTGCAAGGGGGTGTCTTTGGGACTTAGAACTCAGGGGAGGGTAGGACACATTGTTGGCTGGAACTTTGTCCCTTTCAGCCAGGTGGCCATCCCCCGACCCCCTTCTTCATTCAGGACGTTGGAAATCATAGGTGGTTTCTCTGTTTATTTTTTTGGGGGGGTCATCTACTGTTTTGTAATGTTTGAATATTTTAAAATTAAATTTGTTGGGGTGACAGGGATTAATAAAATTGTCCGGGTCTCAAGTGTACAGTTCCATGGCGCATCACCTGTGCAGTGCGTTGTGTGTTCACTGCCCAAAGTTAGATCTCCACGCCCCACCAGACACGTGGCCCCATTGCTTTTTGCTGCCCCCCACTCCCCGCCCTCCGGTCACCACCACTCTGTTGTCTGTGTCTATGAGGTTGCGTTTGTCTTGTTCATGTGTTACTTCCTGTTTTATGTCCCACATATGAGTGAAATCACGTGGCTTTGACTTTTTCTGTCTGACTTACTTGGCTTAGCGTGCTATTCTCGACCCACCCGCGTTGTCACAAAGGGCAGTGTTCCATCTCCTTGTGGCTGAGTGGTCTTCCCCTGTCTACATGCGCCGCGCCTTCTTTATCTAATCAACCGGCGAAGGACGCTTCGGCGGGCTCCGCGTCTCGGCCGCCGTGGACAGTGCTGCAGTGACCACAGGGGGGCGTATATCTTTGCGAATAAATGTTTTCCAAGTTTTCGGGCGGACACCTGCCATCGGCTCCCCTTCGTTTCTTCCGTGCTCGTCATGTGTCCGTGGAATGAAGAATGGCCTGCACACCTGTCGAGAACAAAGTGACGCGAAGGAGGACCAGGAAGTCGCTTGCGGTCTGCAGTCCGCAGCTTCGGTCCCTACTTATCGCGTATGTTTAAGGACGGAATCCGGCTTCTGCGGACGAGTTAGCGGCATTCACAGAGGCCCGTGGGCCGCAGAAACCAAAGCTGGCGACGCCGGAGCTATTTTGTTCAGCAAATGGATTTTTCTGTAACTGAAAAAAAAACAACAAATTTAATTAGTCACATTAATGTAGTTCAATCTTAATTACTACCCTAAGAGTCCATTTAAATGTGTAGGAACAATTCTTTGCAAATGCCTCGTCAGCTCGTCAGCGAGAGCCTGCTGTCGGTTGTACTTTTCGGAGATGACTTTGGCTCCTTCCTTCCGCTGCAGCCCGTGCCACTTAACAGCTTGCGCCTTGGGGGCCGCGGGCACCTGCAGTCGGCGCGCGAGGCCCCAGACAGGGGCTCTAGGTTTGGCGTTAGGCGCCGGCCAGGAAAGCCAGGAGCGCCTGCACAAGCCGCCGGCCCCTCCGCGCCTGTCCCCGGGCGCCGGGAGTGGCTCCAGCTGCTCAGCTGAAGGTCACCTGCTGAGCGGGGGCCCCTGGCCTGCTGGAGAAGTTAGACGCGGCTCGGCGGCACTCCTGTGGAAAGGGGGCAGAGCTGACGCAGCTGCCAGCCGTCGGAGTGGCCGACCAGAGGTAGCAGACCCTCTCTCCAGCCGCCGCCGCCTCGGGAGCCGGGGGCGCGGTGCTGGCTGCGAGCCGAGGTGGGTCCGCGGGGCATCAGACCCCGATCACGCCTGGGGAACCGCTGTAACCGTCAGCCAGAGAAGGCGCCCTGCTTCTGTGGAATCAGATTAGACCGGCTGGGATGTCCCATCACCGGCCCCGTTTGGCTGATATTGTAGGACTTTATGCACATTATGAAAACCTTCCAGGACTACGCTTATTTCTCCTTTTCTATCTCTACACTGTTTCTTAGGGATTTTACATGCATATTGGCTGTAGACTCCACGAAGCATTATTATTCTGATAGAGTTAATTGCCTTCCAAAGAGATTTACACAATAAGCAAGGGGGATATTTCATAAGGTGTCTACCCCTGTAATCTCCATTTCCGTGCCCTTTGTTTCTGTGACAATCGTGTTTGTATCTCGCATCATAATTATCTGACGGCTTTTCCCTAATACAGTTTTGAACTGCAGATCTGCAGGTGACGCGTTACTTCAAACCTTGCATGGCTAAAGAAGTCCTTACTGCATGTGTTATTGAAATATATTTTGCTGGGTATGGAATTATAGGTTGACATTTTTATTTTTCTTTCCATAGTTTAAGGGTATTTCCCACTATCTCTTGGCTCGGGCTGTTTCTAATAAAACGTGTATTTCCGTCCTTATCACTGCTCCTCTCTGCCACGTCTCTTCTTTGTCATGCCTTAAGGTTTACTGTTGATCTCTGGTTTTGACAATTTAAGTATGCTATTGCATGCCTTGGTATAATCTTTCTTTTCTATATAGTACCTGAGCTTCTTGAATCTGTGAGTTGATATTTTTTTTGACACATTTAAAGATATCCCATCGCTCTGGCCAGTGTGGCTCAGTGGGTTGGGTGTTGTCCAGCAAACCGACAGGTCGTGGGTTCAGTTCCCGATCAGGCACTTGCTGTGGCTACAGCTTTGGCGCCCCCAGTTGGGGTGCGTAAGAAAGGCAACCGATCGATGTTTCTCACATTGATGTTTCTCTCCCTCCCTTCCCCTCTCTAAAAGGAAAAATAAAGTAAAAAATATTTTAAAATATTCCATCATTTCCTCAAATATCCCCCCTTGTTTTTATGAAGACTACAATTACATGTATATTGGTGTTTAAACTTTACCCACAGCCCATTCACATGATTTTATTATAACTTTTTTTCTCTGTGACTTGTTTTGGATAATTTCTATTGCTTTGTTGACTAACCTTTCTTTTTGCAATTTCTTGTTCATCATTCATCCCAATGTGTACATTTTTTACCTTGCACATTGTAGACTTTCGTCTCTAAAAGTTTGATTTTGTTCTCTTCTGTGTCTTCCATAGTTCTACTTTTTGAGCATATGGTTTGTAATCATGACAACATTTAAGATTTTTGTGCGATGACTCTCATGCATATCAGTTCTGGGTCTGTTTACACTGATTGCTTTTTTGTTTTTTGTTTTCTTTTTTTGCTTTTTCTCCTCACTGCAGGTCTCATTTTTCAGCTTTCTGACATGCCCGACGGTCTTATCCCAGGCACTGCAAGTTTCACCCAATTGGTAAGACAGCCCTAAGTGGGGAGAGGCCGCGCGGACGGCCGCCCCCGGGGGCGGGCAGCACTGTGGAAGCTGCCAGGCGGTTGGGGAGTTAATCGCAGCTGTCCGGTTGCCAGGGCCCGTGCAGCAGCGGAGGGCCTGGCGGGGTGCCGCGCTCCAGCGGCCGTGTGCCCGCTCTGGGGCACCGCGCTCGGGGAAGCAGAGAGGCCTTGGTCCGGACAGCGGCCGGTAAACCTTTCCAGAGAGATCTCCCCGTCCCCGCCTCCTCAGGAAAGAGGATGGAGGGCACTCTCCAACAAAAGTTCTCCAACAAAAGGAGGACTTCATTTTGACATTTTAAGTGAAGTTCTTACTTGTTACAAGAAGTTTCCTGGGACATTGATCTACACATCAAGAAGTTCAATAAACACCGAGCGGGAGAAGCTCCGAGAGGTCTGCACCTGGACGTGTGGTGGTAAAAAGAAAAGTTCGAAAGTAGCCTCAGGCAGTCAGCGGACCCCGGCGCGCCCCCCAGCTGATGTCTTCAGAGACATCAGAGGCCAAGGTGAGGGATGGCATGTTCCAGGTGCTGAAGGAGAGCTTTAATCGTGCAGGGAAATAATAAAATTTATTTCTTTTAATTATTAAACACCAGGCATGTAAGTTTGCCGTTTGAAGGCATATGGAAGGTTCAGTGTTTACAGAAACATATTTTCTATATTGTAGCTTTTTAGAGATGAGCATGTAAGCCATACTGCCCCCTAAAATACAAAGGGAGACAGTAAAACAGGGTCTGGGCACTCTCTCAACGGGCAATGCCCAGTCTATGAAGAAGGTGGCTTGTAACGTGGTTGTGAGAAAAGACATCACAGGCAGGTTTCCGACAGGAAGGCCGAGATTTAATCTCCCAAAGCCGCCTTTGCAGCCATTGCGGGGGGGTGTTCGCTGTGCAGCTGGATGCCGGATGCCCGTGGGGACCTCAGTAAAATGATGGCACCATGGCCACGTTGTCCACGGACAGCAGGTGACCCTCACCCGCCGCTCACTTCACTTCTGCTGCCTGGGAGCTTGTGCTATGTCACCTGCAGGACACCCGAGCCACCCCTCACTGCAGAGGGACCTCTCATGGGAAAAGACTGCTGTTAAGTCAGGGAAACAAAATAGAAAATACTTTTCAGAATTCATTTAAGCTGTAAGTCAGGAGGTCGTGGCTGTAGTGAACAGCTATTCATTTGGGTTATAATATAAAAATATTCTAAGCTTAGAGGAACATAATTTAAATATTTTGATTTGAAAAATGGGCAGGTGATAAATAGGTCTCTGTGGCCTCTAATCTGATAGTTTCTCAACTTCTAAATCATTACCATTATGGTTGTTCAAGAACTTTTGTTAATTTGTTTATTAAGTTGATTTCTCAGTGACTGTGTGTCCCAATGCTACTCCTGCCACAAGAAAGTGACACTGGAGTTGACAAATGAGGACAAAAGAGGGCGATTTTCTCAGTTTTAGGCAAGTGGTGGTTTAAATTTAGGACTTTCCAAGGGATTCATCTCGATGCGTTACGTGCCTACGACAGTGGATGACGTGGATTTGGGGCACCCACGTGCATGTTGGAGAAGCCATCTTCCTATCAGCTATGAATTTATAAATCAGCAGTATTTTAATGAGTGGTTATAATGTCAATCAGTATTTTAATAAGCAGCCACAGTGTGTTTATCACAACAGACTCTCACGGGGTCCATCGTGCGTGTGTGTCCTGCTCCACGTTCCCGGGAAGCAGCCCTCACTCCGCGGTAGGATCGCTCATTCCCGTCACACGACTGGTAGGTGGCCGACCCCGTGCCCCCACCGCCCCTCCCCTTTGGTTAGCGGGTGGCTGGCTTCTCCTTTCCACGTCCACGTTCTTCCAAGTCTTGTGGCAGAGACTGTCTCTCCATTTTCTTACCACTTTTGCACCATTTTTAAAGAGAAAAATGAGGAAGTTCATGGTATAAATACATTAAGTGCCCCAAGTGCCAGTTCAAGATGCTCCTGGGGGGGCTGAGGAGGGCTGGGCAGTGAGGATCTGCTTAGTTGATGACAAGCCCCATGTGGTCCTGCCCGTGGTCACCCTGGCACCTCAGAGTCGAAGGAGCCACTGCTGCAGCGAGGCCGGGGGGACTCAGGGGCTGCCTTAAAGCGTCAGCCTCTTATTTATCTCATTTCTGAAAGGGGCCACGGGCTCCTCAGGGACAGCCCCAGGATGCAGGCACTGCCGGATCGCCTGAGACCACTCTGGCCCCTGGGAAGCAGCCACTGTGTGGGAACAGCCACTCCGGGGGGTTCCCAGAGCAGTCAGACCTGCCAGTCACGTCCAGCCCTGGGCACCCTCGTCCGCTCCCCTGGGTCAGCTGTCACTGTCTGTTTGCAGAGAGTCAGCCCAGCTTCTCATTCTATTTGCATCCTCTCCGTCTTCTTACCAACGCATTTATCTCGTTTTCTTTCTCTCAGCGCCCCCATTGTTGCCTTCACCTCTTTCTCCTTTGAAATGGTCCAGAACTAAAGGCAGCCAGGGAAAACTCCGATGAAAAAGACCTTCCCAGGAAGGCTGCTGTGAGGTGGAAATGTGCAAGTATTAACCTACCTGATTTGTCTGGGAAAAAAGTAACAAAGCATCGGATGAACAACATTTTATTTTTTACTTATGCAGAATGTAGGTTATTAATTTTATAAACTTCCAGTTAAAGTGCACAGAGCCAAGGTTGAACACTATATTGATCAATAATTCTGCTCAAAATCAAATGAGATCGTCACTTAGATATTTATCGTCAGCGCAGGTGGGAGTTTGATGAGACGCTGACTTAGAATGGAAATATTTGCCAAAATGGAGAAAAAAATTGTATCACTGACCCCCAGAGACCAGAATGTAAACGTATTACATTTCTTTTTTCGTCTAAAGCCTACCATAAAGAATTTTTCCTGCCCATTATTTCAGCAGCTTCTAAATATTTCAGTCAGTTTGCAGCCTCAGCAGGCTGGTAACGAGCGAACGAAC
>PVJD01017050.1:0-18820 GCA_004026545.1 Mormoops blainvillei
TGTGTCTCTTCTAATGACAGCACTAGACTGTTTTAACTGCAGTAGACTTGTAGTATAGTTTGATATCAGGTGTTTTACCCCTCAGACTTTTTTCTTCTTTCTCAAAATTGGTGCGGCTATTCGGTGTCATTTAAAGGTCCATATAAATTTTTGAATTGTTTGATCTATATCTGTGAAACCTGCCATTGGTATTTTAATAGGTATTTCGTTTAGTCTGGAGATTGCTTTGGGTACTATGAACATTTCTATGATGTTAATTCTTCTGATCTGTGAACAGAGTTTATGCTTCCATGTATTTGTATCTTCCTAAATTTCTTTCTTCAGTGTTTTGTAGTTTTCTGAGTACAGGTCTTTTACCTGATTGGTATAGTTTATTCCTAGGCACTTTATTTTTTTGTTGCTCTACGAATGGTACTTTTTAGTTATGTCTGATTCTGATTTTTGATGTTGTTGTACAAAAATTCCTTTGATTTTTAAGCTTGATATGTTTCCTCCTGTTTTGCCAAATTCGCTTATTAGATTGAGTAGTTTTTTGTTGGATTCTATGGGATTTTCTATGTATACAATAATATCAGTAACAAACAATGTCAGTTTTACTCACTCCTTTCCCATTAGGATGGTTTTTATTCATTTTTCTTGTCTGATAGCAGTGGCTATGACCTCCAATACTATGTTGAATAAAGGTGGCAATACCAGACACCCTTCTCTTGTTCCTGATCTTAGTGGGAATGATTTTAGATTTTGCCCCTAGAGCATGATGTTGGCTGTAGGTTTCTCATAGATAGCCTTTATTGTGTTGAGGTATCTGCCTTCTACTCCCACTTTTTTGAGTATATGTATATACATATCTTCAATATATATTGAATATATATATATATATATACACTCAGCAAAGTGAGAGTAGAGGTCACATATATTCAATATATATTCAAGCATATATATTTATGCTTGACTAATGTATATTCTTTATTGAGAAATTTAAGAATACCATAATACTTAGCTCTTACAGTAACTACATTTTGTTTTAATTTATCAATAATTCATTTACAAACATTTATTTATATTCCACTATGTGAAAAACTAAAAACTAGACTTGAGGGCACAAAACTGACCTTGTTCAACCTGAGGAAAAAATACATCATTTTTTACTTAATACATTTACTTTATAATTTAAGATCTGAGAATATAAAAAGAAATTATGAGTTTCTTATATTCTCTATTCATATGTATCTGTGTGTGTATAATGGGATGGCAAATTTTATCATCACCCAGGGATATTTTTTCATTGTTTTATAAGGAGGGGAAAGGAGAGAGAAAAACATCAATTGGTTACCTCCTGTACAAACCTGAATGTGGGAACATAGGGGTCCAGACAGGATATCAAACTTACAACCTGTGTACGTGTCCTTATCAGGAACTGAACATGCAACCTTTTGGTATGGGACAACATTCCAACCAACTGAGCCACACCAGCCAAGGCTGGATGTCATTTTTTGAAAAGAAGACTTCCATATAATATTTCAATATATACGTTAGCCAGAAACGACAACAATAATAAAACACAAGAGAAAAATAGAAAAGTTTTCCTACTTTTTTATAGTTTAGGATAAGAATATCACTTTTTAAAAAAAACTTGGAGAATATTTACCCATTCATTTTGCAAATAAATAGGTTATATAGGCATAAAAAATTATCAGATATATGATGTTATTTCATTACAGCATTCTTTTCCTTTAAGTTTTGTGTCTCTGAGGCCTAATCCTGACATATGCTCTGCACTTTTGAAAATATGTTCCTCTAAAGAGAGTGATGTGTTTAGCTGCATACTTCAGAAAGACACTTATTTCAGAATATAGTTGGATATTATCTAGACTAAACAGAGGGAACCATTAAAAAATTCATGTTGTAATCTATGCAAAAGAGGTCATTGGCTTAGATAAGAAGTGGCCATTTGATTGAAAACTAGATGATTTTATAAATTATTTAGGAGTCACACCATACACAAAATAATGTAGAATAGATGAGAAGCCTCAAGGTATGAAGTAAAAATTCTACAAGTAAACATGTCATATATCTTACTGACTTTGGGTTAGGCAAAGTTTTCTTAGATATGATAGAAATAGCACAGGCAACAACAACAACAAATAGATAAGGTAGGCTATCAAATTTAAAATATTTGTGCTTAAAAAGTTACCATTGAAAAAGTAAAAAAAAAGCTCAGAAAATGGAAGAAAATATTTGCAAATCATATGCATTACAAAAGATTTATAACTATAATATATAAATATGCAATAGTTTTTATTTTATTTTATTTTTATTACAGTTTACAATCAGTACTACTTTGTATTAGTTTCAGGCATACAGCATAATGGTTAGACAATCATATACTTTACAAAGTGTTCTCCCTGACGTTTCCAGTTCCCACCTGGCACCATACATAGTTATTACAGTATTATTGACTATATTTCCTATGCTCTACTTTACATCCCCATAACTACTTTGTAACTACCAATCTGTAGAAGTACAAATTTTCCTAATAAAATATAAAAATGACTAAGAAACACACAAAAATACTCTATTTCATTAGCCCTCACAAAAATGAAAATCAATCCCTAAAATCCAAGATGGTGGCAGAGTCTGTGGAAGTTACACTCACTTCCCAGGACCAAAATGGAATTATAACTAAATTATATAAAAATAATCCTTAATAACCAACTGAAGGCTAGCTGAAAGATGTGTTATAACCAAAGATTTACAGAAGAATCCACACTGAGGCTGGTAGGAAGGGTGGAAACTTAGAAAGAGCTGGCCCTGCTCCCACATTGGCAGCTGAAGTTTCAGAAGAATATCTTAGCTGCAGTGTTTCTCCATGAGAAGTGTGGGTTCTACACCCCCAGCCAGACTCATTAGCCAGAGCACTGGAGCTGGAAAGAGGCACTCACATAACATCTGGTAGTGAAAACAATGGAGCTTCAGTACTTCAGGGGAAGACAGGATTGTTCTAAAGACCCATGTACCTTTGTAAAGGGCCAATGCAAAAACTTTTGCTGGCAGCAACTCAGCTTTGGTTCTGCAGGAGGGAGAACAGAGTGAACTAAATTCACTTTAGAAGAGTCTGGGATTTATGGTTCTGGGGAAAGTGCTGAAGGGAAAGCTGCTGTGTCCCTGTGCTGAATCATTCTCTCAATCTGCAGATGCAATCCTTCTTGGGTGGAGCATTCTCTTTTGTGTGGTATCAGCCTCAGTGAAAGCAATAGTCCCACCCACTGGATTTCCTTTTGTTCCACCCTGTGGATCTGATGCCCTGCTGAGGAGTCAGCTACCTTGGTCACAGTGTAGAGGTCTCAGAAGACTCAAAGTGGTTTCAGTAAGTTGACTGGCTTTGAGGTTGAGGGCTATTTCCCCCACTTTTCTGTGAACCTGACTGGCACTTCTGCCTCATGAAAGATCTACTAGAATCATACCGCAGACTTCCAAAGGACCCAACTTTCAGGCTCTAGAGACCATAGACATCCAAATTCTAGTGGCTCTGCTCTGTTGAGGTTGGAGCAAAGGTGGAAATAGAATAAGTTATGTGGCACTTGGGAAATGTCCACACACCCCATTTTCCCCAAGCTTTCTCAGCACCTCCCCCTCACTGAACAACTACTCGCTCCTACCATGTGACTCATGGTGACAACTTCTTGCAACTAGAATACCACAACAGGCTCTTTCAGTAACTAAGACTAACAAGCAGCTAGCAGGTGCAAACAGATCTCTGAGTAGTTTGGGACTTTTGCTGATTTGCCCCTGACCCTGGTGCTAGTAAAAGATGGTCTTGATGCACAGTTTGGTACTTCCTGAGTGCACACAGGCCCAGCAGAGACGGCCACAAACTGAATCACTTGTAGCTCCAAATAGGTTTGCCAGGACCAAAGGCAGCATCTGTAATTACCCTGCACCAGAATCTCTCTCAAGAGACTCAAAACCAACACACCCAGTGGCCACCTTCATTCATCATCAGAGCAAGACCCAATTAGCTGCAGAAGCAGCATATTCAAAGGGAGAACTTGGCAGGCACCAAACCCTGATGAGGCAAGCACTGCTTTGTTTGATCAGCACCTACACAGCAAGTTGCACATCATGGTCAAGGTGGAGCCTCATTGTTGACCAGCCTGAGGGTTGTTCCCAGGCACAAAGAGGCCAATAGCAATTATCACTCAATTATAACAGGAAGGTACACATAACACACACGAGGGACATTCCAGGAACACCCAGTTTAGGTGATCAAGGAGACTGCATCACTAGTGCCCAAAGAATACCTAATGCATAAAGTCTCCGTTCAATGACAGGGAGTCATAGCAGATGTATCTAATACATAGAATCAAATGCAAAAATGTAGCCAAAATAGGGACACAAAAAAGATCCCAAGTGAAAAAAAAAAAACAAAATGGGAGAAATCTCAAGAAAAGGAGCTAAATAAAATGAAGTCAAGGAATATATTGGAAATAGAGTTCAAAGAAATGGTTATAAGGATGCTCAACAGCATGAAAAGAGATATAGAAACCATAAAAAAGGACCAATCAGAAATGGAGAATACAATATCTGAAACTTTAAAAAATATACACTATAAGAATTATATAGTAGGTTGGATGAAGCAGATGATCAAATCAGCAATTTTGAAGACAAAGTAGAAAAAAACACACAGACTGGTGAAAAGAAAAATAACTTTTAAAAAATGAGGATAGTTTAAGAGGCATTTAGGTGAACATGGAGTGAAAAAACATCCACATCATAAAAGCGCAAGAAAGATGAAAGAGAGAGCAAGGGGTTGAGAACATATCTGAAGAAATAATAACCAAAATTTTGTTTAACCTGGTAAAGAAAAATGACACACAAGTCCAGTGAAGGGCAGAGAGTTTCAAACAAGATGAATCCAAAGCCGACCACACCAAGACACATCACAATTAAAATGCCAAAGTTAAAGCTAAAGAGAGAATCTGAAATACAGCAAGAAAAAGACTTTGCTAACTGTAAGGGAACTCCCATAAAACTGCCAGTTGATTCCTCAACAGAAAAATTTCAGACCAGAAGGGATTGGTATGATATCCAAAGTGATGAAAGTCATATAGGCAAGATTACATTACCCAGCAAGGCTATCATTTAAAATTGAAGGAGAAATCTACTGACATGGATCAGTAGATTGAGTGCCAGCCTGTGAACCAAAGTGTCAACAGTTCAATTCCCAGTCAGGGCACATTACTGGGTTGCAGGCCAGGTCCCTGGTAGGGAGCATGTGAAACATAACCAAACATTGATGTTTCTATCCCTCTCTTTCTCCCTTCCTTCTCCTCTCATTAAAAATAAACTATAAAAATCTTTTAAAAATAAATAAAATTGAAGGAGAAATAGATTCTCAGACAAGAAAATGTTAAGGAGTCTCTTACAGCCAAAGAAGAATTACAAGAATTGTTAAAGGATCTAATTAGGAGGATGTGGAGGAAGAGAAAAACTGAGAAACATAGTTAACAGAATAAAATGACAATAAATACATACTTATCAATAATCACTTAAAGGTGGGATCTAACAAAAAAAATGGCTAATAAGCAAAATAGAGACTGGCTCATAGATAGAGAAGGGTCTTACAGCAGTCAGAAGAAGGTGAGAATGTTCTGGGTTAAGTGGGGAGGTGCAAGGATTGAGGAAAAAAAAGTGTGGTGATTACTGGGGACAGAAGTGTAGGGATTTACAGGAATGACAAATGGTGAAGGAAAGAGATTAGACTTAGGGTGGTGAACACACAATACAGTATACAAATGATGTGTTTTGGAATTGTCACTAGTGTCACCTTAATGAATTCAATGAGAAGGAAAAATAAATTAATTTTTTTAATACTGTTAATTTAAATGCATTAAATGCTTCAACAAAAATATAGGGCCCTGGACAGGTAACTCAGCTGGTTGGAGTGGCATTCTTTACACCAAATATATGTGGTTTTGATTCCATGCCAGCGCACATACAGAGGTTGTGGGTTCAATTCTACAGTGAGGTCATGCATGGGAGGCAACTGATCAATGTTTCTCTCTTTCTCTTGCTGTCCTTTCCTCTCTCTCTAAAATCAGTGAACATATCCTCAAGTGAGGATTTACAGAAAAAGGAGACACAGGGTAGTGAATGGAAAAGAAAAGAAGACCCATATATATACTTCTTACAAATGAATCACTTCAAAATAAAATATGCACACAGACTGAAAGTAAAGGGATTGAGAAAACATTATATGCAAATAGAAAGAAAAATAAAGCCAGTATAGCAATACTTATATCTAATAAAATGACTTTAAAACAAAGACTATAGTAGTAGACAAATAAAGTATACTACATAATAATAAAGGTAACAATCTAACAAGAAATTACAACCCTTGTAAAGATTTATACACCCAGCTGAGGTGCATCTAAATATGAAAAATAAATATTGATGGATACAAAGGAAGGTATTGAAAGTAATACAGTCATGGTGGGGATTTTAACACCTCACTGACATCAATAGATAGATGTTTCAGACAGAAAACCAAGAAAATGGTGGTTTTAAATGAGACACTAGATAGGATGGATTTAATAGGTATCTTCATTGCATTTCACCCCCATATACAAAAATTTACATTCATTTCAAGGGCACATGGAAAAATTTCTAGGATGTGTCATACACATCCTAGTTTGTGTGTGAGGACACAAAACAAGCCTCAAGAAATTTAAGATCAAAAGTATGTCAATCAACTCCTGTGGCCACAATGGTATAAAACTAGAAATCAATCACAAGGAAAATAAAACCTGAAAAGCCCACAAAAACATGAAAGAAAAATAGCATGTTACTATACAATAAATAGGTTAACAATCAAATCAAGAATGTAATCAAAAGATAATAGAAACAAGTGAAGAGAAGGACACAGCAAATTAAAATTTATGGGACACAGCCAAAACAGTCCAAACAGAAAATACCTAGCATTACAAACCTATATAGAGAAACAAACAAACAAAAAAATCTCCAATAAATATTCTAAATTTACTCTAAAAGGAAGTGAAAAAGAACAAAAACAAATACCAAAATGGTGGGAAGAAAGGAAATAATAAAGAGCAGAGCAAAAATAAATGAGAGTCTAAATAAACAATATAAAATATCAATGAAAACAAGAACTGGTTCTTCAAAAAGATAAATAAGATTGACAAACCTTTAATCAAATTTATGAAGAGCAAAAGTGAAAACCCAAATAATGAATATCAGAAAACAAAGAAGAAAAAAGCAAAACAACTGCATGCCAAGAAATTGGATAATATGGACAAAATGGATATATTCCTAGAAACATGGAATCAATCAGAAGTGAATCAGGAAGAAAATGAGATTCTAAATAAACAGGTTATAGCTACTGAAATAGACACATAAAGAACAAAGCAAAACAAAACCTACCAACCAACAAACAAAAATTTTCAAAAGCAAAAGTCCTAGGTTGGATGGTTTTAGAGTCGAATTTTACCAAACATTCAAATAAGATGACATCTATCCTTTTCAAATTATTCAAAAAAATTTTTTTCAAGAGGAAGGAAAACCCCCAGGCTTATTTATGAGGCCAGTATTATCCTATTTCCAAAAATAAATGAAAATGCTACAAAGAAATAAAATTACAGGTCAATATTCTTGATAACATAGATGCTATAACCCTCAACAAAATATTAACATACCCAGTCCAGAATATGTTAAAAAATAATCACACATCATTATCAGTGGAACTTATTGTGATTATGCAAGTTTAACACAATATCCATAAATCAATAAACATGACACACTGCATAAACAAAATAAAACATTAAAAACACATGTATGTATCGATAGATTCAGAAAAAGCTTTTGATAAAACCCAGCACCAATTTATGATAAAAAAGAGAGAAAAAAATCTCAGCAGAAGGGGAGTAGAGCAAAAACACGATTCAATATAACAAAGTCCACAGACAACAAACCCACTGCCAGCATTAACACAGACTGGTGCAGGCACTGTGGAAAGCAGTATGGCGGTATCTTAAAAAATTAAAAATGGATTTGCCTTTGACCCAACCATCCCACTTCTGGGAGTATATCTGAAGGAACCCAAAACACTAATTCAAAAGAACCTTGACAAACATTAGTGAATATGTTCATTGCAGTATTATTTCCAACTGCAAAGATATAGAAGCAGCCCAAGTGTCTATTAGTAGATGAGTGGATAAAGCAACTATGGGAAATTTACACAGTGGAATACTACTTGGCAATAAAAAAGAAGAAAGTTTTGCCCTTTTTGACAGTGTGGGTGGACTTGTAGAAAATTATACTAAGTGAAATAAGCCAGCCAGAGAAAGGCACATATTATATGATTTCACTCAAATGTGGAATTTAATGAACAAACAAGGAAAATTGGGACAGGATCATAGATGTGGGGCAGGATGACAGCTAGTGGAGTGGGGAGGTGAGAATGGATGGATTGAGCAGAAAGGAAAGAGGAATCATGGACATGGACAAGAATGTAATGATTGCTGGGAGAGAGGGGTATAAGGGGATTAATAGTAATGGAAAAATATAGATTATGTAAATGAAAAAATGAGAAACATAAAAATAAAAACAACTCTGGCCAATGAGGCTCAGTTGGCTATAATATTGTCCTGTAGATGGAAAGGTCACGGGTTCAATTGCTGGTCAGGACATATATCCAAAGTGTGAGCCTGATCCTTGGCCTGGGTGAGTGGGGAAGGCAAGCAATTTATCAATGTTTCTCTCTCACATCTCTCTCTCTTCCCCCTCCCTCTCTCTTCTTCTCTCTCCCTTCCTCTTTCCCTGAAATCAATGAAAAAATTTCCTTGGGTGAGTATAAAACAGCAACAAAAACAACAACAACAACTGATAATTGCCCATGTTGGAGAGGAAGAAAAAAACAAAAACAAAACTCTCACACACTACTGGGAGAAACATAAAATAATACAGCTACTTTGGAAAACTGTTTGACTGCCTGGTAGTTCCTCAAAAGATTAAAAGCAGATTACCAAAGGCCCAGGAATTCCATGCCTAGGTATGGAATTCATTTAAAAAGAAATGAATATCACACAGCAGAAAGAAAGAAGGAGCTACTACCCTTCACAACAGCATGAATGGAACTGGAGAGCATTATGCTAAGTGAAACAAGCCAGGCCATGAAAGAACAATATCATATGATCTCACCTATGAGTGGAACCTAATCAACAAAACAAAGAAGCAAGCAAAATAAAACCAGAGATATTGAAATAAAGAAAAAAAAAAACTGACAGTGACCAGAGGGGAGAAGGGAGGGTGTAATGGGGGAAAGAAGGATGAGGGTCATCAAGGAACATGTATAAAGGATGCATGGGCAAAGCCAAAGGGGTGTAGGATCGAGAGTGGGAAGTGGGGTTGGTGGGGTGGGGGAGAGTCATGAAGGGAAAATAGAGACAACTGTAGTGAACAACAATTAAAAACAAAAACAAAAAACTGGTCCCTGTCCTCAGAAAGGAGAGATGATATTAAACAACTATTCACATAATTAATTACATTTATATTCAGTGATTTCTTAGAAGGGAAAAGGGAGTCATGGAGCCATTTAGGAAAAACATAAAAAATAAATAAGAAACACATTTTTAAAAAGAAATGAAAACATATATCTACACACAAACTTGTACAACAATGTTTATAATGCATTATTCACAACACCCAAAAAGCTGAAACAGTCCAAACCTCCATCAAATGATGAATGGATAAATATTCGCAAAACAGAACATTATTTGGCAATAAAATGGAATGAAGTACTGATCATGTTACAGCATGGATGAACTTAGCATACTTATGTGAAAGAATAATTTGCAAAAGGTCACATATTGTTTTATTTTTTTTAAATGACTAGGATAGAAAAAATATATAGGGACAGAAAGTAGATTAGTTGTTGCTTAGTGCTGGAGGAGATGAGGTAAAATGTGGAGTGACTGCTAACAGGTACAAAGTTTCTTTTTTGAGTGATGAAGTTGTTTTAAAATTTACTGTGGTGCTTGGATGATGTGGTTCAATTGGTTGGAGCATTGCTTCTAACCCACAGGTTGTGAGTTTGATTCCAGGTCAGGACATATACCTTGGTTGCAGGTTCAATCCCCTGAATGGGGACCTAAGTGAGGCAAATAATCAATGTGTCTCTCTCACATTGGTGTTTCTCTCTCTCCCTTCCTCTCCCTCTAAAGCAATGAAAAATTGTCCTCAGGTGAGGATAAAAATAAATTTTTAAAAATTGATTGTGGTGATGGTTACAGACCTTTGTGAATTTACTAAAATATCGAGCGACACACTGTAAAAGGTTAAATTGCATGATGTGAGGAAATATATGTTGATAAACCTGTTATACACAATAAAAGATTTCAGAAGTAAATTAATAACTGAGTTATTTTTATATATAAAGTAAAACAAGGGAGGAGGTAAGGTTTTTTATTAGTCAGTGGGGTAGGTGAGAGTAATAAGGAACAAACAAAAATGAGAAGAGTCATAGGAGACTAGCTCTGAATGGGACAGTAATCTTTAAAAAATTATATTTTGTTGATTATGTTATTATGGTTGTCCTACTGCTTCCCCCTTGGCCCCTCCAGCCAGTACCCTCTTCTCCCTCAGGCAATCCCCACATCATTGTTCACATCCATTGGTCATGCTTAGGTTATTTTGCTACTCCATGTCCTATGCTGCAATTTACATTCTCATAGCTATTCTGTAACTCCCTATTTGTACTTCTTAATTCCCTCACGTCTTTGCCCATACCCCAGTAACCCCCTCCCATCTTGCAACCATCAAAATATTCTCCATATCCATGATTCTGTTTCTCTTGTTGGCTTCATTCATTTTTTAGATTGAATTGTTGATAGATATGCATTTATTGCCATTTTATTGCTCAAACTTTTTATTTTTTTCCTAAATAAGTCCCTTTAACATTTCATGTAATAATAGTTTGGTGATGATGAAGCTCTAATTTATAGAAACAAACACACAGAGGCTATAGGGGCTACCTAAATGAGAAGACAAGGGAAAAAAAAAGGTCAAAATGAAAGAACAGATCAAAAATCTACAAAAAGAGCTAAACAAAATGGAGATAAAAAAAATCTCTCTGATGCAGAGTTCAACATACTGGTTATATGGCTGCTCAAGCAATTTAGTGAGGACCTCAACAGCATAAAAAAAATCCAGTCAGAAATGAAGGATGCACTAATTAAAATAAAGAACTGTATACAAGGAAACAGCAGTAGAGTGGATGAAGCTGAGAATCAAATCAATGATTAAGAACATAAAGGAGCATAAAACAACTAATCATAACAAGAAGAAAACAGAATAAAAAAAAATGAGGATAGTGTAAGCAGACTCTGGGACAACCCCAAGAGGTCCAGCATTCGTATCATAAGGATACAAGATAGAGAAGAGAGGGAGCAAGAAATTGGAAATCAATTTGAAACAATGAATAAAAGAAAGCTTCCCTAATTTGGTGAAGGAAATAGACCTGCAAGCTGAGGAAGCATAAAGAGTCCCAGTCAAGATGGATGTAAAGAGGTCCACTCCAAGACACATCATAATTAAAATTTCAACGGTTAAAAATAAAGAATCTGAAAAACAGCAAGAGAAAAGCAGTTAGTTACCTACAGGGGAGTTCCTGTAAAACTATCAGATGAGTTCTGAAAAGAACTTTGTAGCCTTGAAGGGATTGGTGAGAAATATCTAAAGTCATGAAAAGCAGGGATTTACAACAAAGACAGTTCTATCCCGCAAAGATATCATTTAGAATCAAAGGACATAAAAAAAGCTTCCCAGGCAAGAAAATCCTAAAAGGGTATAGAAATTTTGAGGAGAAGAAAATTGATACCTCTAAAGCTCAAGAGCAATGTTTGGGCTAGAGATAGTAAATTTCATAATCAGGACCATAGAGGTAGAAAATGAAGTCATTATCGTGAGTGAGAGGATGGCCCAAGGAAGAAGTTTGAGAAACTCCAATATTTAGGGGGCATGTTTAGGAAGAAGAATCAGCCAAAGAGAGGTTATTTCTTGGAACAGCTAGTTTCTATAAGCTAATGTTTAACATTCACCACATAAAAAACAGGATTCCAAGCAAGTTGTGTATTATTAACATGCTTGGCTAAGCCCAGGGTTGGTAATAGAAACGGTGTCTGTTAAAAATGCTCGTGAAATAGAGGCGGGAGGAACCGGTGATCGGATCCAAATGCCTTTATTTGTTGCTGCGCTGAGAGGCGGGCTGAGTCGGGGTCCACTTCAGCACGGAGGAAGGCAAAAGTGTGGTTTTGAAAGAAAAAGGGCAGGGTTTGTGAGGGGATAGGGAAGGGGTTAGTCTTTGCCTTTCCAGGCCGGTACCTCAGGGTTCCAGGATGTGAGCAGGAATAATGGGGTAGGTGTAGGGAGAGCTGTTCCCAGGTACAGCAGGGTCAGTTTGGCCACCGGCTAGAGTGGCTAGCGCCAGGTGTCTGTTGTGACCGATGGCAGAGTTTCGATTAAGCCTCCAGCTGTCAATCAAATCAGGACAACTGACTCATAGGCAGTCCAGAGGGTTGGAAACTGGCCTTACTGGGTCATCAGCAGTCCAGCAGGTGGTGGAGCTGGCCTGATCCTTTCAGTGTCTTACAATAATGAAAAATAGCTTTTTTCAAGTATTATTTCTTCAAGTAATAGTCAGTTCTTGGTAACTGTGTCATTTGAAAATAAAAAGGGTTTTAACCTAAAATAAACATTTTCAAAATCTGTCTTAATACCTAAAATTTTCCCTTCATCAAATTCGCCACCATATGCTTAAGTGCTACTAGCCTATTTTTTCTGTCCATTATACTATAAATTCTAAAATGAGGAGCTGTTATTTTTCTTTTTAGTATTTTGCATCTTTAAAAGGTAATCTATAAACATAAAAGTTTCCTGTTATTAAAGCTGTGATTTTCAACATATAAATTAATTTTCAAAAGGAGGTTAATTATTGTAAGTTCTTCTATTACTGGATAATTTAGATCATATCTAGTATAACATATTGTTGAGTATAATTTCATTAATGTTTATAGCCTGCAGCTTGGATGCCCTGTTCTAATATGCAAATGAGATGAGTATTCAAATAATTACTTGAAAATTTTCCAAACATTGGGTGGGCCAAAAAGTTTGTTCATTTTTTTTTTCCATACCATAGCTCTAGTAGTTCTTAGTTGTTTTTAACTTCATTTGAAACAATTTTGTTAGATTATATTGTGACAGTTGTCTGATCAGTATGCATTTCAAAACGAAAATAACAAAATTGTTGAATTTTTCTCTAGCCATTTTAATACGGAAAATGGAAGAAAATGAGCAACATTTTGAAGTATTTTGCTCTATTATTTCAAGAAAGGTAAAAATAAAACTGAAACTCATGCAACAAAAGATTTGCACAGTAAGGAAAAAGTGTTGTGACTGATTGAATGTGTCAAAGTGGTTTGCGAAGTTACTTGGAACTATTGTCATTGTAGCCATATAATTCTTTGCTGGGGAGCTGTCATGCATTGGTATATGTTTAGCAGCACCCTTGGCCTCTACCCACTAAAAGCCAATAGTGGGAGATAGACAACATATTCAAAATAACCAAATTTATGAAGTTATTGGTAAAAATGAAAAATGTATCTTTTATTTTATGGAAAAAATAAACAGACTTTTTGTCCAACCCAATGATTACAAATCTCAAATGAGAATGACAAAATCTGAAGAGCAATTGAAGATACAATTTGTTTTCACATGTTTTTGAAAACAAAGAACAAAAAATAATAATATACTGGTCTTTATCAACTGTGATATTGTTGATAATATTTTAGCATATATGTTTTATGCATAGGAATGTTTTTCTGTTCAACTTATTTTTCTGAGAAAGTTTTAATTTTGATTCCAGATTTTGAGTAATAAACTCAGAGCTCCAAATGGTAACAGAATATCAATTAGAATAAGAAGTGCCAGTGTGATGATCCCTGATGGATATTTGCTAGTAGATCATATCTTAACATATTTTAATAAATTTATCTGTAATAAAACATAAGTACAGGAATTTATTAGTTACAACTTATATTTAAAATACCTCATCCCTTTTCAACTAAAGCAAACCCAATTGAATAATGTTTGTATGTCATTATCATGCAAATTATAAGACCACTAGTATTTCTTATTTTAAAATTCTCATCTGGAATGTTGCCTGGAATTTCACATTGTCCACTTTGTCAACATTGAAGAAGATTTTGAAACACCTAAGAGACAACATGGAGAAGAGTCACAAGGAGTCACTATAATGTGAAAACATTGGCAAGAGATGTAACAATACTCACTAACTAGAGAAAGTGATGACACTTTCACTGCCCCTCAACCATTCATATCCAGGTAAATAATCTGGTGAGTACACGTTAAATGAAAGAAGTGAAAGGACCACAAGTACTCCTCATGTTTCTATTCATGGCAGAGTGCAGGTGTGGGTATCTGACTTGAAGAGGCATGCCCAGGGCCAGGTTAGTCTTGGAGTATTAGGAGCTTCTTTGACTTTGGAGAGAAATGTTGAATCAGAGCAGGTTTCAAGGAAAATAAGTGAAGAACTGGTACTTTTGATGTGACCATTGACATGAGGAGAGAGGTATTAAAGATATTCCTTGTGTTGTCTCACTCTACTCAGTGAGAGACAGAGCACACCAATTAAGGGACACAGGCTGGTGTGCCTTTGGAAGAAGATACATCAGTTAGCAAGCTGTGCTGGTCATAGTGGCTGAAAGCTGAGTCAAGCTAATGTTCCCCTACTTTGATGATATTGAAACAGAGGGAAGTTCAACTGAACAAAACAAATTTGAACTTTATCTTCTATTGTACGTGGAAGGTAAAAGAAGAGGGAGGCTTCTAGGAATTTTTCTTAAATATTAAAAATCCCTTTGGATAAAGAAAACATCTTGATCACTGGTTATGATATATACCACTAATATTTCCTAAGTTGGTTGGCCCGTATTTTCATATTTAAGATGATTTAATTTAGTATTTAAAATTTAAGCATTCAGCATCAAAGATATCTATAATTTGAAAATTAACTCAATGCATTACAGGTGATCTTCTTTTAAAAATATTTTTTAAATATATGAGAATATATATTAAATATATATTTTAAATTAAGTTTTAAATTTCATTTAAAATGTATCATTTTAATAATTATTATTATACAAAATTTTATAAAGCATACACTGTTCTCTTTATAGTTGTTTTTAGTTTCATTTTATGAGTAAAATAAGGCAATTACACTGAGAAACCAGGAAGATAAAAATATAGACTTTCCCCTGCTCACTGTACCCTTTACCATAATAGTCTAACAGATGCAGGCAGGTAATTGTATTTGACCTTATAGGGCATTCAGAATACAATACGAACTTTTTTTTTCAGCATAGCACAGTATTATTTTACTTCTGAGCTTATTGGACAGATGTCCTTTTCTTTCCAGCAAGCAAAGTACCAGATCCAGCAATACATGATCAGTTATATTTCCCTTTTATAAGAGAATGGTTCATTAAACGTCAATGATTTGCAGGGGCCTAAGATATTTTAAAAAACTGATTCTTCTGCTTCTATTTTGCTGTTATTGTTTTACATTTAAGGAAGAATAAATTTACTTCTATACCATTTCTATATTTTTCTATTGAAAATGCTCTTTTAGAGAGTTAACTAAAAATTTCTCAGATCTTTTAATCCCTATTTGATGTTGGCTATCTGTTCTAGATGGGAATAATTTCTATTACTGACTCCAAGAAAAAAGGTAGCCAAATGGATTCTAGTCAAATGATTTATAAAATTTGAAATCTAAGTACTCTATACCAATTTGAAACAACTCTTCAAACAATAGAAATTTGAAAACATTTCTATAGTTAAGATTATAGAGACAGGAGAGCCTTATAAGAATTTTCTGTAGTTTTCCTAAGCAGTTTCCAAGACCAAAAAATAAATAAATAAATAAAGGCTAAAAGAATGCACCTCCGTCAAACCAACACTACAAGATATGATAAAGGAACTGCCATAAAATGAGGAAGAAAAAGAGTGAGAGAGAGAGGGGAACTCAGGTACAAAGGGGGAAACTGAATAAATATCTATAAATAATAACCTTAAATGTTAATGTGTTAAATTCTCCAATCAAAAGATGTAGGATAGCTAAATGGAGTAGAAAACATGGCCCACATATGCTCCCTACAAAAGACTCACTGCAGAACAAAAGATATACAAAGATGGAAAGCAAAGTGTTGGAAAAAATATTCCAACCAAATTGGCAGGAAAATAAATAAATAAATAAATAAATAAATACATAAATAAAGTTGGTGGCAGTATTTATATCAGACAAAATAGACTTCAAAACAAAGGCCATAAAAAGAGACACAGAAGGATTCTTCATAATACTTAAAGGAAGAATCTGTCAAGAACACATGAACATTGTTAACCTATATGCACCCAACATAGGAGCACCCACATACATAAGGAAAATACAGGAGGATTTCAAAAAATATATAGACAGCAACACACTTATACTAGGGGATTATTAAACCCCACTGGCACAAATGGAAAGGTTTTCCAAACAAAAAATCAACAAGGATATGGCTGCATTAAACAATGTTCTAGATGAAATGGACTTAGCTGATAAATATAGAACCTTTCATTCCAAAGAAGAAAACTATACATTCTTTTCAAATGCACATGGGACATTTTCAAAGACAGACCACATGATAGGATACAAAAGAAATCTCAACAAATTCAAGAAAATTGAAATCAATCAAGCATTTTCTCAGACAACAAGGGCCTGAAACTAGAAATCAACCTCAAGGACAAAACTCAAACACACTCAAATTTATGGAGACCGAATAGCATGCTATTAAACAATGAATGGGTAAATATTGAGATCAAGGAAGAAATCAAAAAGTTTCTGGAAACAAATGAAAATGAATACACAACAGTCCAAAACCTATGCAACACAGCAAAAACAGTTCTGAGAGGGAATTTCATAGTGACACAAGAATACCTATAAAAGATAGAAACATTTCAAATAAACAACCTATAATACATCTACAAGAACTGGAGGGACAACAACAAATAAAGCTCAAGGAGACTAGATGGAAGGAAATAATCAAGAGCAGAGAAGGAACAAATGACATAGAGACTAAAAGAACAATTTAAATGATCAAGAAACCAGGAGCTGGTTCTTTGAAATGATAAACAAAATTGACAGGATTTTAAGCAGTCTCATCATGAAAAAAAAAGGAGAGGATGCAAATGAATAAAATCAGAAATTAAAGAGGAGACATTGCAACTGGTAAAACAGAAATACAAAAGATTGCAAGAAATTACTATGAACAACAACATGCCAAGAAATTTGAGAACCTGGGTGAAATGGAAAAGTTCCTACAAAAATATAATCTTTGAATATTGAATGAAGAAGAAGCAAAAAGATTGAACAAACCCATAACAAACAGCTAGGGAAATATAAGAAGTTTCAAAAGACCCCAGGTAGACAAAAGCCCATGACCAGATGCTTTAACAGGGGAATTTTACAAAACATTTAAGGAAGAGCTAATCCCTATAGTTTTCAGACTATTCCAAAAAACCCATGAAGACGGAAGATTCCCAAACTCCTTTTATGAGGCCAGCATCATCCAAATTCCAAAACCAGATAAAGACACAACAAAGAAAGAAAACTACAGGCCAGTATTGCTGATGAAGATTGACCCTAAAATCCTCAACAAAATATTAGCAAACTGCATACAGCAACACATTAAAAAGATCATCCACCATGATCAAGTGGGATTCACCCCAGAGATGCAAGGATAGTACAACATTCATAAATCAATAAACAAAAGGAAAGGCAAAAATCACATGATCATATCAATAGATGTGGAAAAAACATCTGATAACCTACAGAACCCATTTATGATAAAAACACTAAGCAAAATGGGAATAAATGGGGCATATCTCAGCATAATAAAGGCTATATATGAGAAACCTACAGCCAACATTATACTGGAGGTAAAAAACTAAAAGCTTTCCCACTAAAATGGGGAGCAAGAGAAGGATGACTGCTTGCAACACTTCTATTCCACACAGTATTAGAAGTCCTAGCTACAGCCATCAGACAAGAAAACAATATAAAAGGCATCCAAATTGGAAAGCAGGATGTAAAACTCTCATTGTTAGCAGATGACATGATAGTGTATATAGAAAACCCTTTAGATTCCATTAAAAAACTATGTGACCTAATAAGAGAAGCTAGCAAAGCAGGAGGATACAAAGTCAATATTCAGAAATTGAAGGCGTTTTTGTATACAAACAATGAAATATCAGATGCAGAAATCAGGGAAAGGGACCCATTTACTATAACAAAAAGAAACATAAAGTCCCTAGAAATAAGTCTTACCAAGGAGGTAAAAGACCTGTACTCAGAAAACTACAAAACACTGAAGAAAGAAATTAAAGAAGATACAAACAAATAGGAGCATATATCATGTTCATTGATTAGAAGAATTAACATCACCAAAATCTGTATATCACTCAATAAGCCTATAGATTCAATGTAATCCTTATTAAAATACCAATGGCAGGTTTCACAGATATAGATCAAACAATTCAAAAATTTATATGGACCTTTAAATGACACCGAATAGCCGCACCAATTTTGAGAAAGAAGAAAAAAGTCTGAGGGGTAAAACACCTGATATCAAACTATACTACAAGTCTACTGCAGTTAAAACAGTCTAGTGCTGTCATTAGAAGAGACACA
>PVJD01017051.1:5563-18914 GCA_004026545.1 Mormoops blainvillei
AAGGATGGAGGGTGGGAGGTGGGGAGGGGTGGGGCTGGGGAAAGTGGTGGTGGGGAAATGTTGACATGAGGATGAGGGGATTGGGTGCAGGTGGAGGGGAGAAAGGGGAGAAAAAAATGAGACAACTGTAATAGCATAACCAACAAAATATACAAAAGAAAGAAAGAAGAAAAGAAAGAAAGAAAGAAAGAAAGAAAGAAAGAAAGAAAGAAAGAAAGAAAGAAAGAAAGAAAGAAAGACCAGAGGTAAGTCCTGACAGTGATATTTCAGGAAGGAAAATGGAATCCAAGCAAGTGTTTTGTGCACCTGTATTGGATTCCCTCTCTTGCAGGGACTGCCTAGCCTATAAGAGTCCCTGCTCTAGACAGGTCTGTATTACTTTGTTGCTGTACAGCAGAAAAGGCAAACACAGATAACAAGTGCCCCGAGCCAAATTCAAATTCTCAGCATTAACAGCAGGACAAGAAGGACGAGTACCTAAGATAAAGCATCTATAGACAGAGAAATTGAGAAAGGGGTTAAATTTAACACTCGAGGTGCTTTCTTGCTAGCTAATACTTTGACTTTGGAGTAGGAGAGTACAAGGGAAGGAAATAATTTCCAAACATTGCTGAGGCTTGATCAGTGTGTCAGGGACATGGACTTAGACTTTCATTTGTAAGCTATGACCTGCCCTAACATTTCCCTCCCTGCCCCAGGCTGAGGAAACCTGGGCAGAGGTTACCCAAGAGCATCACAATTCCAATAGCATTTCTCCCAATGAGTTTGGATTCACCTACCTTAGAAGTGGAGATGCAATGGGCCTGGTGGTGAGGAGCAAGAAAGATCTCACCATAGACCAAAATCTTAAAGGGACCTGTTGTTACAAGTGCCAGCAGTCACGCGCTCCCTAAAGGAGGAAGCTTCTTGGTCATATCATCACCATGCGTTTCTGATATTTGCAAGAGTCCTCATCTGAGCCAAAGCACCCCTAACTCCCTAAGCCCCTCCTGGTTTCAAAGGGCTCCAGGCAGGAAAAGCAAATAGTCCAAAGTGATTGCAAGGGTCAGTGAACCCTGTGTGGTTCATATCAGACTGTTCCGAGGAGTGGTAGTCACAGGGTCTATGTTGCAGCTATTTTTAGTGAAACCAAATTCCTTACCCAAGTTCTCTTGCTTCCAACTTGTTCTAAGTGTAGGAGACCAGCTGTGATCAGATCATCTTACTGGGCCAAGGCTCTGTCAAGTCGAAGGGACCAAACCAGGGAGGTGGAGCAATGGGCTGGTGGCTGTTGGTGCTTTGGCTATTTTTCACTGTCTCAGCCGTCTCCAGAGGGAGTGGGCATTCTGCTTCAACCTGTCAGAAACTGGATAGGTTGGTGACATAAGAGTAAAAAACGGAGAAGTTGGCCGTCCTACCCCTCTCTTCCCCAATTCCTACAATCTCAATATCTCTCTTCCCCTCCTCCCTCACACACACACACACACACACACACACACACACACGCCAGGTTCTGCAAGCCAAACACACATCTTGATCAGACTTGCTAGAAAGGTCTAGAAAAGAAAGAGTGTCATCATCCAGGAGCCAGGCCAGGGGTGAAAGTAGAGGAGGACTGGTGTCTAGTCACTTTGCAGCTGTCATTCATTGTTCTAAGAGGTGGCTTTAATGGGGAAGAAAATTCAGGGAACATTTGCTTTGGCTCCAGACCTTTACCAGAGGTGTTAATTCAGAAGAAGACAGCTATCTGAGACTCTTAGAGTGGTAATTGTTTCACCAAGATTCATCTAGGAAGTGTTTTTACAAACTGAGGGCCAAGATCTGTAAGGCAGTAGTGAAATCTATTTAGTGGGCTGTGACCAGGAAATAAAATAGAGTAGAATAGAATAGATGGAATAGAATAGAATAGAATAGAATAGAATAGAACAGAATACAATACAATTGAGTAGAACAGAATGCACTATACACAGTAAAGGTGAGTATTGTTCTGTAAAACTTTTACTTCTTCTATGTATATATGTACTCAATCACCACATAAAATATATTCCTTAATGCTGACCATCACAAAATTTCAGTTTTCTAAAACTATACTGATCTAGATTATTCGGTAGAAAAGAGCATAAAGAAAAGCCCTTGGGCTGCCCCCAGTTTCATAAATACTACTATTACCAGCGCTATTTGGGGGATTTAATTATATGTCAGGCACTATTCTAAGTGATTCATATTTATCACCTAAGGTAATACTTGTCACAAATATCTGAGGTAAATTTATCTGAGTTCTGCAGAAGAAGTAGTAAGGCTTCATATCAAGTTCAAGCATTTAGTAAGAGGAAGAGAACATAGGGATATGAACCCAGGTTTATTTGTCTCCAAAGCTTGTGCTAACAGCTCTGTGCCACTTGATTCTTTAATTGTTTGATGCATAGTTAAATTCATTATTTAAACACATATAAAAGTCCTGGCTATGCTAGTAGCTTCATAAAAACTGAGGTGAGAATGTTAGAAAAATAATTTCAGATTCATGGAAACTTCCAGTAACCTCTTATTAAAAAGAGGGTTAAATTTGAGTTAGTTGCCTATTTGACTCAGAACCTCATGCCCAAACCTACCCTCAACATCATCTAATGGGCATCTGAAAAATCAGCTGGAAGAATATGATTTCAAGGCACTAGATTTTCATGGTCTTACCCCTGTGGTTGCTTCCACTCTATTCCACACGGCTATCTTGTACCAGGGCACATTTGTTTTTTGTCTTTTATTAGTTTAAGGTAAATCAGTTCAAACACTTTGAGTTGAGGAAAAAAATCGTACTTCTTCCATTTCAAAAATAAGCTCCTCTTTTGGGCATACAGAAAGCTTAGAAAATTTCCCCTTCACATATTGGTACTTTTAGGTCCTCATTACTTTTAAATTTACTTTTAAAATTCCTAGTGCTTTGATCATTTTGCAAACTTTATGTTCTGTTGTCATTTTTTGTAATTCCCATAGCACACACCCTGTGTGCATGCCCAGTGTGTTAAAGTCCTGAGGTAGCCCTGACTGGTTTGGCTCAGTGGGTTGGCATCATCCCACAAACCTAAAGGTCGCTGGTTCAATTTCCAGTCAGGGTACATGCCTGGGTTGCGGGTTCAGTCCTAGTCAGGATGCATGCAAGAGGCAATTGATAGATGTTTCTCTCTCACATCAATGTTTCTCTCCCTCCCTTCCCCTCTCTCTAAAAAAATGTCTTAAGGAAGCCAGCCTCAACAAGTGCCACCTTGTGGAAAGTGTGTGTGGGGTAAGGGGGGCTGAATAGGAAGTAAAGCACTGAATACAGTCTCCCGCAAAGGCCCCAGCAAAGCCCCCTCTGGACTGCAGGTTAGGTGCAAAATGCCCATGGGGAGGGTCCCCTTTTGCTTCCTCGATGTCGGTTTGGCTCAGAGTAACATCGCATGCCTGCTGGTTTCAGAATAGGATTCTTTCCAAACCAGGGAAGGCTGAAAGTTGACCTCACTGGCTATTAACTTCTCTGTAGTAGTTCTTGGCCACTCATCAAAGCTTCTCTGATCTTTTTGTTTGAAATAAAAACTAATTGACTCATAAATATGTGCAGAATTTCCAGACAAGTAGTTCTCCGTTGCCGCCAGTGACGCTGGGGCCACAGGTGCTGTCAGGAGTCCAGCCTAAACCTCAGCACTCCCCCGTGGGGGCCCAGCGACTTCCTGGCTGGGCTTCCCTGTTAGAGACAGACATACACCCCCACCTACAGTTACATCCTTCCAACACTTTTCAAAACAGGAACAGTTGTCTCAGTCCTCCTGGTCTCTAGGCTATTCTATATTTGCCTGGATGGAATAGGATATTGCAGGCCTACCCCAGCCAGAGCAGAGCTGACTTGTCAAAAGGGAACCTTGGGGCTCCCCAACTCAGGGCATGCTCCGAGCCCTGACTTCTAGTTGCCACACTCAGGGAAGCACAAAGGACAAAGAAAAGGGGTTCTACTTCTCAACCTTACCACTCTGCCTGAAGCTTCTGTGAACAAAGGACATTTAATAATAGAACTCTTTCCCTGGTATTTATAGCACCAATTGCTCAAAGCTGTTTTAGGCTTTATTTTTAAAATCCCAGCCTTTGTCACAACCTTCCCAGGAACTGGAGCAGAAGGCAGGTATTAACTGCTCCACTTCCCAGATGGGGAGACTGAGAGGTTCAGTGAAGAGAGACTATTCCAAGGATTGACAATAAGCAAAGAGACCTCTGAGAAGTGGAAAGCCCAAGCATGCACTGAACCAGGCTAATTAGAGTGTGGCCCTTCATTTCCTCATTATTCACAAACAGTGATTAAGTTCTGAATCTTTTCTAGGCACCAGCACTAGGCACCAGAAAAGCAGCAAGGAAAAAGTTTATGATCTTCTATTTCTTGAACAACGAAATTTCAAGGAAATGAAAAAGAAGGGGAAACATAATGATTGAAAGATATTTGAGAAACATAACCAAAGGCCATACTTGGACCTTGTTTGGACCCTGATTCAAACATAAAAATGTAAGAACATATGTGAAACAATAGGGGAACTTTTTTCTTTTCTCCCCTTTATTGAATTTATTAGGGTGAAATTGGTTTACACAATTATATAGGTTTCAGGTGTACAGCTCTATAATACATCATCTGTATATTGTATTGTATGTTCACCACTCCAAGTCAAGTTACCTTCCATCACCACTTATTCCTCATTTACCCTCTTCTACCTCTGAACACCACCCTCCCGTTTCCCAGCAATCACCATACCATTGTTTGTGTCCATGAGTTTTTCTCTTTTTTTTTCTTTGTTGCTCAATCCCTTCACCTCCTAGCCCCTCCCCAGACAGCTGTCAGTCTGCTCTCTATCTATGAGTCTGTCACTATTTTGCTTGTTAGTTCAGTTTGTTCATTGGATTACACATATGGGTAAAGCCATGTGATACTTGTCTTACTTTGACTGGCTTACTTCACTTACCATAATTCTGTCCAGGTCCATCCATGCTGTCCTAAATGTATGATTTCCTTCTTGTTTATGGCCAAGTAGTATTCCATTGAGTAAATGTACCACAGCTTTTTTATCTACTCATCTACTGATGGACATTTTGGCTGCTTCCAAATCATGACTGTTGTAAATAACACTGCAGCGAACATAGGGGTGAATATATTTTTTCAAATTGATAAATTCCCAGAAGGGGAATTACTGGGTCATAAGGTAATTCCATTTTTAATCCTCACCCGAGGATAAGTTTATTGATTTTAGAGAGAGAGGAAGGGGAAGGGGGGACAGAGAGAGGAAAGGAGAGGCAGGGGAGAGGGAGAGAGAGAGAGAGAGAGAGAGAGAGAGAGAGAGAGAGACATCAACATGAGAGAGAAACATGGATCAGTTGTCTCCCATACTCACCTCAACTGGAAATCCAACCTGAAACCTAGGTATGTGCCCTGACCAGGGATCAAACCCACGACCTTTTGGTGTATGGAACAATGCTCTGACCAACTGAGCCACCAGGCTAGGGCCCATTTTTAATTTTTTGAGGTAACTCTATACTGCTTCCACAGTGGCTGCACCAGTCTGCATTCCCACCTATAGTGCACGAGGGTTCTATTTTCTCCACATCCTTGCCAACACTTCTTGTTTGTTGATTTATTTTTTTTTTTAATTTTTTTATTATTTTCTATTTTTTGGCATATTTTATTGGGTATGTTTTTACAGTTGTCCCATTTCCCCCGCTTTATCCCCTTGGCCCGGCACCCCCTCCCATCATCCCCCCACCTCTTAGTCCATGTCCATGGGCTGCACACACCAGTTCTTTGGTTTTATTGATACCCATTCTGACAGGTATGAGGTGATAGCTCATTGTGGTTTTAATTTGCACTTCTCTGATGATTAGTGACATTGGGCATCTCTTTTATAAGTCTATTGGTCATTTGTATGTCCTCCTTGGTGAGGTGTCTATTCAGATCCTTTGTCCATTTTTTAATTAGATTGTTTTTTTGGTGTTGAGTTTTTAATAAGTTCTTTATAAATTTTGGATATTAACCCCTTATCAGATGTATTGATGAAATGTTCTCCCATTCAGTGGGTTGTCTTTTGTTGAAGGTTTCCATTGCAGTGTGAAATCTTAGTTTGATGTGGTCCCATTTGTTAATTTTCTTTTGTTTCCCTTGCCCTAGATGGTATAATAGAAAAAATATTACTATGAGAAATGTGTGAGATTTTACTGCCTATATTTTCTTCTAGGATTTTTATGGTTTTGAGTCTAACATTGAAGTCTCTAATTCATTTTGAGCTTATTCATAAGTATGGTGTAAGAAGGTGGTCTAGTTTCATATTTTTGCATATATCTGTCCAATTTTCCCAACACCATTTACTGAATAGACTATCTTTACCCCATTGCATGTTTTGGCCTCCTTTGTCAAATATTAACTGACTATAAGGGTGTGGATTTATTTCTGGGCTCTCATTCTGTTCCATTGATCTATATGTCTGTTTTTATGCCAGTACCATGCTGCTTTGATTACTATGGCATTGTAGTACAGTTTAATATCAGGTAGCATGATTCCTCTAACTCTGTCCTTCTTTCTCAAGATTGTTGTGGCTGTCTGGGATCTTTTGTGGTTCCATATAAATTCTTGGAGTATTTGTTCTAATTTTTTGAAATAAGCCCTTGGTATCTTGATAGGAGTTGCATTGAATCTACAGATTGCTGTGGGTAGTATTGACATTTTAATGATGTTAACTCCTCCTACCATGAACATGATATATGCTTCAATTTATTTATATCTTCTTCAATTTCTTTCTTCAGTGTCTTATAATTTTCCAAGTACAGGTCTTTCACATCCTTGGTTAAATTTATTCCTAGGTATTTTGGTATTTTAGGCTTTTTGAAGCAATTGTAAATGGCAATGTTCTTTTAGTTTCTCTTTCTGATCATTCACTATTGGTGTATAAAAATGCCACTAATTTCTGGATATTTATTTTGTATCCTGATACTTTACCAAATTCATTAATCAGTTTTACTATTTTGTTGGTGGAATCTTTAGGGTTCTCTTTATACAGTATCATGTAATCTGCAAATAATGATAGGTTTACTTCTTCCTTTCCAATTTGGACGCCTTTTGTTTCTTCCTGTCTGATTGCTGTGACTAGGACTTTCAGTACTATTTTGAATAAGAGTGGTGAAAGTAGACATCCCTATCTTGTTCCTGATCTTAAAGGAAACACTTGTAGTTTTTGCCCATTGAGTATGATGTTGGCTATGGGTTTTTCATATATGACCTTTATTATGTTGAACTATGTTCCCTCTATTCCCACTTTGCTGAGAGTTCTTTTCATAAATGGGTGCTAGATTTCATCAAATGTTTTTTTCTGCATCTATAAATATGATCATGCCATTTTTATATGTTGCTTTTTTACTTTTTAAAACATTTTATTTATTTATTTTTAGAGAGGGGAAGGGAGGGAGAAAGAGAGAGAAACTTCAATGTGTGGTTGCCTCTCACATGCCCCCTACCGGGGACCTGGCCCACAATCCAGGCATGTGCCCTGACTTGGAATTAAACTGGCAACTCTTTGGTTCATAGGCCAGTGCTCAATCCACTGAGTCACACCAACCAGGGCTGATCATGCAATTTTTATCCTACCTTTTGTATGTGATGTATCACATTTATTGATTAGCAGATGTGTTACCAACCTTGTATCCCTGGAATAAATCCCACTAGATCATGGTGTATGACCTTTTTAATGTATTTCTGGATCCAGCTTGCTAATATTTTGTTGAGGATTTTAGCATCTATGTTCACCAGGGATATAGGCCTGTAATTTTCTTTCTTTGTAGTGTCCTTATCAGGTTTTGGAATTAGGATAATGTTGACCTCCTAAAATGATCTTGGGAGTCTTTCCTCATCTTGAATGTTTTGGAATACTTTGAGAAGAATAGGTGTTAGTTCTTCTTTGAATATTTGGTAAAATTAACCTGTTAAGCCATTTGTCAAGGATCTTTGTTTGATGGGAGTGTTTTGATCCCTGCTTCAATTTTGCTAGTTGTAATCTGCCTATTCAGATTCTCTGATTGTTCCTGAATTCAGTTTTAGAAGATTGTATGTTTGTAGTAATTTATCCATTTCTTCTAGTTTGTCTGATTTGTTGGCACGTAGTTACTTGTAATATTTTCTTACAACCTTTTATACTTCTTTGGTGTCAGCTGTTGCTTCTCTTATCATTTATGATTTTATTTATTTGGGTCCTTTCTTTTTTCTTGATGAATCTATTTAAAGGTTCATCAATTCTGTTTATCTTGTCAAAAAACCAGCTCTTGCTTTCATTGATTTTTTGTATTATTGTTTTAGACTTTATTTTGTTTATTTCTTCTCTGATTTTTATTATTTCCTTCCTTCTACTCACTTTGGGCTTTGTTTGTTGTTCTTTTTTAAATTCCCTTAAGTGTAAAGTTAGATTGTTTATTTGAGGTTTTTCTTGTTTTGAGGTAGGCTTGTAATGCTATGAACTTCTCTCTCAGGAATGCTTTCACTGTTTCCCAGAGATTTGGGGCTGTTGTGTCCTCATTTTAATTTGTTTCAAGGTATTATTTTATTTCTTCCTTGATCTCATTGTTAATCTACTCATTGTTTACTAACATGTTATTTAGTCTTCATGTTCTTGTATTTTTTTTCAGGTTTTTTTCCTTATGATTTATTTCTAATTTCATACCATTATGGTCAGAGAAGATGCTTGATATGATTTCAATCGTCCTAAATTTATTGAGACTTGTTTTGTGTCCTAACACGTGGTCTAGCCTATAAAATGTTCTATGTGCACTTGAAAAGAATGTGTATTCTACTGCTTTGGGATGAAATGCTCTGAAGAAATCAATTAAATCCATCAAACCTAGTGCGTCATTTAAGGCCACCATTTTTTTGTTCATTTTCTGTCTGGAAGATCTATATATTAATGTCAATGGGGCATTAAAATCCCCTAGTATGACTGTTACTGTCGATCTCTCCCTTTATGGCCATCAATATTTGTTTTAGATATTTAGGTGCTCTGATGTTGAGTGCATAAATGTTTACTAGGATTATATACTCTTGTTGGATTTTTCCCTTTATCATTATATAGTGTCCTTCTTTGTCTCTCACTATAGCCTTTGTTTTAAAGTCTATTTTGTCAGATATAAGTACTGCTACCTGAGCTTTTTTTTCCTTCCCATTTGCATGAAATATCTTCTTCCATCCTTTTACTTTTAGTCTGTGTGTATCTTTCATTCTGAGGTGGGTCTCTTGCAGACAGTATATACATAAATCCTCTTTTCTTATCCATTCAGCTATCCTATGTCTTTTTGTCTGTGTTTATTTTTTCCATATTAAAATTATTTTTATTTTTCAGTTATAGTTAACATACATTATTATATTAGTTTCAGGTGTATACCCCAGTGGTTAGATATTACATAACTTACTAAGTGATCACCCCAATAAATTTTGCTCTCATCTGACACCATACATAGTCATAAGAACATTACTGACTATATATATTTTTAAGATATTAGTTATTTAGTTTTAGATAGAGGGGAAGGGAGGGGGAAGAGAGGGAGAGAAACGTTGATGTGCTAGAAAGACATTGATCAGTTTCCTCTTGCACACCCCCAGCTGGGGACGTGGCCTGCAACCCAGGCAATCACCTGATTGGGAATCAAACTGCCGATCTTTCAGTTCACAGGTCAGCACTCAATCCACTGAGCCACAGCAGCCAGGGTTTAATGACTATATCTTTATGCTGTACTTTACATCCCCATGATTATTCTGTGACAACAAATTTATACTTTTTAATCCTTTTATCTTTTTCACCCTTCTCCCCAACTCCTTGCCCATCCTCTCAAAATGTTTTTTGTATCTATGGGTCTTTTTCTGTTCTGTTTGTTCCTTTGTTTTGTTTTTTAGATTCAATTACTAATATATATGTATTTACTGTTATTTTATTGTTCATTTTTAAATTTTTCTTCTTCTTTGGAACATTTAAGCCATTTACATTTAAAGTGATTATTCCTAGGTACATATTTATTGCCATTTTATTCTCTTAGCTGTTTCTCTGGGTTTTTTCTTCTTCTTCTTATAGGAGGAATTTTAATATGGACCAGATATTTTATAAGTAAGAAGTTGTTAATTTTTTAGATGTGATAAATTATGGTGATAAAATTATCCTATAATTTACACACATATATTGAAGCATTTATAGATGAAACACTATGATGTTTAACTGTGGGCATGGGGCGTTGAGTGAGATAAGGGAGAGCAACAAGAGAAAAATTGGGACAACCGTAATAGAAAAACAATAAAATAAAAAATATGTTTGAGATTGGCTTCCAATAAAACATGATTGATAGGAGCAAATGTGTAGGGATATAGATTAAACCAGAATGCCTTTGAGTGATTATTATTGTAGCTGGGTAATGGGTATGGGGCAGTTTTAGTCTAGTGGAAAGAGACTTTTTTCCAATGATTCCAACCAAATTCTAGAATTGAATCTCTTTGAACTGGGTTTTCACTGTGGCTAAGGGCTTAGGATTCATCAATAGGCCCATGATGTGTGGATGAGGATCAATCCCATCAAAAACAATTGGACTGAGAGTTAGTGCCAACTGGTTGCTCAATTAAAAATAGTTATCATCAGAAGATGAAGAAATGAATACTGGGTAAGAATAAACAACAAGTCTAGTGCACTGGAGGACAAGACTGGGAAATAATGTAACAATAAAATGCTGGACCTTTCTGACTCTATCCTGTTCAAGCCTGCTTTGTTCCCATGGCCTTCAAGCTAATAGTTTCTGTTTAGTCTTGCATATGAACATGATAATCATTAGAGGAATTCTGCTTGTGGTTTAAGGAGATAAGGTAAGTATATAGTGTTTATTGAAGATTTGTAGGAACCTTGTGGACTCACATCAATTAGCACAATCTTCCTTGAACCCCTGCTGGTGCCTAGATGTCTTTACTTGTCAATCACTTCTTGTCCCTCCTATTTTCCCTTCTTTCAATATAAAAGCAGCCTGAATTCTGTACTTTTTTCATATGGATTTGTGGTACCACCCAGTCTCCCATCTTCTTGGTTGGTGCCTTCTCAATCAATAAACCTTTCTTTTCTCCAAACTTTGATGTTTTGAGTTTTGGCCTTTCAAAGCATCAGGCTCGGCTGAGCTATGATGTTCAGTAGGATAGCTGTATTAAATGTATTTTTGACTTACAATATTTTCAACTTATGATGGGTTTATTGGGATGTAACCCTATTGTAAGTTGAGGAGAATCTGTATTTTATTAGCTAAACAAACTTATTTCAATGTACATCTACAATAAGGGCTTTCAGAGATGAAACGAACAGATTAAATGACTGCTCCTCAAAGAAAAGAGTACTTCCAATATTCATCCAACCAGGACTGATTATATGGAGCATGGTATATGAGAGAAGGAAGCCCCTGAGTCTAAGTCACATATTCAAAGGGTCTTAAAGTTAATTTTTTGACTTAATCTTTAAATGATAACAATAACTGTAAACACATAGTACTTGATATGTACCGGGTCCTGTTCTGAGCTCTTTATAGATAATAACTTGTTGATCTAAATAAAGTTATACTACAGTGATATTTTAAGTGCATGTAAAATTGGTAATATATTGATAACATTTTTAAAACATAGCACAAGTGTTGTAATTTTGTCTTGGCATTATTTCTTTTCTTGGTTTATCAGAAGCTTCAAATAATGAAAGAGGCCTGGGTATTGACCTTGGAAAGGCTCTGTAACCATCCTTTCATCCATCTATCCACTCATCTATCCATCTACTCATCCATACAACCATCCATCTTTCCACTCGTCAACTCATCTATTTTTTCACCCATTCATCCACACATCCACCCACCCATCCACCCATCCACCCATCCACTGACCTACCCATCCATTTGACATTTGCCAAGATTCTCCCATACACTGAGTCCTGTGGTGCTGGTGATGTAAGATGAAGAGAATACACTATTTGTTCTTGAGTTGCTCACAGTATGATAGAGGTAAAAGTATGAACTTATATGGAAACCACTGTGAAAAAGTGGTATAAAGACATGGAGGAGGGGAACCTTGCCAAGTCTGTTTGCCTAATTACTTTTAGAGGCAAGTGTCAAGAAAGACTTGCCCAAGGAGTTGACACCTCAGAGGATACCAGGAAAATAACAGTAGGAGATCCCAGCAAGAGTGTTTCAGCGTCTGGGGTCATAATACCCTTGCAAAACCTGATGGAATTTGTATCTCTCTAGATAAGGGCATATATATACTTGTACACACATTTTACCTTATCAGAGCTGAGTTTAAAATCCAGCTCCATCACTCACTAGCCCTGAGATTTTGGGCTTCAGTTATTTAATTGGTAAACTGAGAGAAACAATAGTACTTCTCTTTCTCTCAGGGTAGTTGTGACAATCAAATGCAAAAACTGTGTGTAAAGCACCTGCAGAGCCTTGGCAATCAATAACTCATGGTTCCCTTTCCTTTTCCTAAGTAGAATTTAATTTTCAAAAGCAATGAGATTACAACATAGCCAAGAGGATAAATTGATCGTTTCTTGTTTCTTATGGAGTCTTTTTTTTTTATTTTTTGGCGTCTTCTATCACACAGGTTAGTCTGCCTGGCCTCATTTTCCCAGGTGGCTTTTTATGGCCAATACCTTAAATTATTTGGAACCCCTTGGGTGCCTATAAAGATGTGATCTCTGCTTCGGGTAGGAGGCCTATTTTTCCCTTGGGAAATCTTTTCTATCTGAAAGGATTTTAACATATCTTTTTATAAGGCTCCTAGAAGTCTCCAGCCACATACAGATCCCCAACTGTTACAGGGTAATGACTTGGGCTGGAGGTGCTATGTAAGGCCCATGGGAAAATACTTCCATCACCCCAACTAATCTCTTACATTCATTTCCAGAGTCTGGATTAGTTTCCTAGAGTTCCTATAACAAAGTACCACAAACTAAGGGGCAAAAAGCAACAGAAATGTATTCTCTCACCATTCTAGAGGCAAGAAATTTGAAAGCAATATGTGGGCAGAGATGGTTCCTTCTGGAGGCTCCGAAAGAGAAACCAGTCACTGTCTCTCTCCTAACTTCTGTGGGTTGCCGGCAACCCTTGTCATTCATTGACTCATATGTGTATCACTCCAGTCTCTGCCACTACCATTTTTTTAATCTCTCCTAACTCTATTTTTTTTATTTTATTTTTCAATTATAGTTTACATTCAATATTATTTTGTATTAGTTTCAGGTGTACAGTCTAATGCTGTTTTCACATCCCCTTCTCTGTATTTCTCTGTGTCAAATCTCTCTCTCCTCTCTCTTAGGAGGATACTTGTCAC
>PVJD01017052.1:0-18790 GCA_004026545.1 Mormoops blainvillei
AGACACTTCTCTGAAGAGCACATACAGATGGCCAATGGGCATGAAAAGATCCTCAACATTACTGACCATCAGAGAGATGCAAATTAAAAGCACAATGAGATATCATCTCACACCTGTCAGAATGGCCACCATCAATAAATCAACAAACAACAAGTGCTGGTGAGGATGTGGAGAAAGGGGAACCCTTTTGCACTGTTGGTGGCAATGCAGACTGGTGCAGCCACTGTGGAAAGCAATATGGGGACGCCTCAAAACGTTAAAAATGGATCTGCCTTTTGACCCAGTGATCTCACTTCTGGGAATATATACGAAGAAAACACTAATTTGAAAGAACATAAGCACCTCTATGTTCATTGCAGCACTATTTACAAATCTCCAAGACACGGAAGCAGCCCAAGCATCCATCAATAGATGAGTGGTTTAAAGACCCATGGGACATTTATACAATGGAATACTACTCAGCCATAAGTAAGGAAGTAAATTTTACCCTTTGCAGCAGCATGGATGGACCTGAATAACATTATGAGAAAGACAAATAACATGTGATTTCACTGACAGCCTTTTTTTGAGCATATTGCAGAAACCGGCTATCCTGGATCCAGCCTGGGCCTGGGGTGGCTTGCTGACTGACCGGTTCCTATGCGCTGTCATTAAAGATCCATATCAGGACCAGCAAGGACACTGTCTGCATGTCCACAGCCCCCTCCCCCTCCTCTCTTTGTTCTGCTCTCTCTCCTAACAACAAAAACCCCTGCGTGCACTGAGATGTGAAGATGGGCTTTGGCACAAGAGTCCCCCATCCTCTCACGAGGCCGGCGCTTGAATAAACCTCTTTCCTCCTCATTAGCACCTGTCTCGTGAGTTTGGCCTCCATGGCAGCAGGCAGTCAGACCTGCACTCAGTTACAAAATTATCTGTGAGTAAATTAAGAATATTTGAAATAACAAATCAGGAAAATAAGAATGTAGACTATTTCTAAAAAAGAAAAACCATTTAATCTGGTCAGTTTTTCCCAGAGTAGCTGATTTGGGCTACTTGAATTTCGGTTTCTCTTTTCCTGCCTGGTACTTCCTCTGCTACTATCAAACAAACTCTGATGAGTCAGTCTCTGGGCTATAATTATTAAGTTCCACTTTTTTTGAAAGCTGATGTTTTATCAGGAATCACAGTGGTAGCAACCAGGGTTTGTTTCCCTCCTTAGTTTTTTGTCAGTTCATTTGGGATATTGAAACATACTTACCATGAGAAAGTTTTTGTAAAGGAGGACACTGTGGGGCAAGGTATATTTAATTTCCTTAAAACAACACCAGCAACCACAGTAACCGCCACCCAAATCTTCTCCGCTACTTAGACCAGTATCTATCTGCTCTTGTCCCGGCTCCAGTTTCCCCAGCCCGTAGGCAATCAGATAAAACCAAATTTTAGCAGGGAAGGTGAAAACTTCAGGAAGATATCAAAAAGAATATTTTAAAATAATATTTAAGAAAATGCCTCACAGAGGCAATGATTATTTTGTGTGTATTGTTCTCCATATATTCTGTGTATGTGTATGTGTGCGTGTATGTGTGTTTGTGTATGAACCTTTCTTTGCCAAGTTAATAAACTTGGGAGTTTTGTCAGTGCACAGGAAGGGATTAGGTTTCAGGGGCTATGAAGTGAGGAATTTGAACTACTGAATGAGTGTGTGGCTGTAAAAATCATTGCTTAAATACAAGTGACTCGACATATTTTATTGTGAAGAAATCTTTCCATTTGTGAAAGCTCAGGTTGGTTACAGTTTATTCTCTAAATCACTCTACCTGAACAATTGTTTGTAGCTTTTCTCATAAACATAAAACAGCTCGTTTGTGTTTCTTAGTTAACTAGCAAATACTGAATGATTATCCAACAGCCATTATTGCTCTGTGCCAGATGTTTGCTAAAAGTAGATTAAAATGGGTGGATGCTTTGTTTGAATATATCTGGCACATATTTAAAAAACTTCATGCAGAAATTTGGTATGTACATTTAGCAGACAGAATGTATTCTAGGTAACTCTTGCTACTTTGAAGCTATATTTAAATATAGAATTGTCAGGGACCTCAAAATGAGTGCAGTTACGTTTCTCAGCAACAAAGGTCTAGTTATCTATCGCCTTTGCTTTTGATCCAGAACAGAGATATTTCATCCACCCGGCACTAGCAGAGCCAAACACTAGACACTGAGAGCTGCAGTGGAGAAATATTGGCTATTTTACAAGAGCGATGCTGTCTAGGAGAATGGGAGACTGATGCTCAAAGACCTGCATACCTCAGCGACGAGTAGGTTACAGATTACACAGGGCAAAATCACAAAATGCCCTGGGTTAGGGGTTTGGGACATGTGGGGAGCTGATTGGTAGGAGGCGAGATGAGGGTAATGAACCATTTGCTCAGGTCTGGAGGACAGCCCTGAGGTGTTTCGCTGTCCCTTTGTCTGGTTTTATGGGAAAGTAGCCATTGGGTTGGTCCACTTTAGGGTTTAGGAACTGAAACATAATTTAAGTCAAGATGTTATCTTTAGCCTGCTAGAGGTCTGGACCAGCTGCCTCAGGGGTTGTTGATTATCTAGGGAAAAGGCTGGGTCTCTGTGGGTTATGTGTATACAGAGAGAAGGACGTGATTTCCAGAGCTAGGGTTTTAAACTAAATTTAATCAAAGTCATAAGGACCCTTGGTTTCAACATTTCCTTTTCATACCAAGGCTCTTTTTGGATGGTCAAGTCTTTCTTCGGCTTAGAGAAATCCTTTTCTATTTTCTTTTTGTTTAAATTTTATTTTATTGATTATGCTATCACAGTTGTCCTCATTTTTCTCTCTTTGCCCCCCTCCACCCAGCACCTCCCACTCCCCCAGGCAATTCCCACACTATTGTGCATGCCCCGGGGGCATGTGTATAAATTCTTTGGCTACTCCCTTTTCTATACTGTACTTTACATCCCCATGGCTATTCTGTAACTACCTATTGGTACCTCGTAATCCCCTTACCTCTCACCCACTCTCCTACAACCCCCCTCCCATCTCGTTATCTTTCACCTTTGGCATTTTAATTATGATGTGTCTTGGGGTGGACCTTTTTGTGTCCATCTTGTTTGGAACTCTGTGCTTTCTGGACTTGCACGTCTATTTCCTCCATCAAATTAGGAAAGTTTTCTTTCATTATCTTTTTCAAATAGATTTCCAATTTCTTGCTCTTTCTCTTCTCCTTTTGGCACCCCCATGATGTGAACATTGGAACACTTAAAATTGTCCTACAGGCTGCTTACACAGGCTGATTTTTTTGGAGTCTCTTTTCTTTTTGTTGTACTGATTGGTTGTTTTTTGCTTCCTTATGTTCCAAATCATTGATTTGATTCTCAGCTTCATCCACTCTACTGTTGTTTCTCTGTAAATTGTTCTCTATTTCAATTAGTGTATCCTCATTTCTGACTGGATCTTTTTTATGTTATTAAGGTCCTCACTAAATTCCTTGAGTATCCTTATAACCAGTAATCTGCGTCTGCTGGATTGCTTATCTCCATTTCATTTAGCTCTTTTGCCTGGATTTTTGATCTGTTCTTTCATTTGAGCCATGTTTCTTTGTCTCCTCATTTTGGCAGCCTCCCTGTGTTTATTTCTATGTATTAGATAGAGCTGCTTTGATGCCGTGTCTTGGTAGTGTGGCCTAATGTAGTAGGTGTCCGGTAGGGTCCAATGGCACAGCCTTCCCTTTCACCCACTGGGTACTCAAGATGCACCCTTCATGTGGGCTTAGTACACCCTGCTTTTGTAGCTGACCCTTGATTGCTGTTGGCAGATCAATGGGAAGGATTTACCCAGGCCAGTCAGCTGCAAGGATTGGCTGTGACCACTGACCACCAACCTCCAGCCCCTGTGTAGGATCAAGTGTGCAGGGGCAGGGCAGTGGTGCTTTGATTTGGTCTGTAGCCGTCCACTGGATGTGCTGGCCCCTGGGGTTTCCTGGGTGGTGCAGGCGAAGGTCAGCCCTCGCCTGTGTTTTGCTGAGGGCCACTTTGCCTGAGTTATAAAGCAATCTGAGATAGCCTCTGCTTGTGCTGGGCTTGGAAATTTTCAGGCAAAGCCAAGCTGTGAACCTAGGCTGCTAGTTCCTGTCCTGGGGCTCACTGAGGCCAGCTGCTGCTTGTTTGAGAGGATTCAGGAAGTTGTGAAGCAGGAGCCAAGACCATTCATATGGAAAAGCAGCTTGGGTGGGCCCACAAATTGGGCAGGGCGGAATCTCTGGGGATCTCCAAGGCCGGTCAGACTGTTAGCCAGGTTGGTGGAATCTTAGGTATGGCATGAGCCTGCTGGCTTTGTTGGGGGAGGGTCCAGAAAAGGAGCAATGGGCTCTGCTCACCTTGCTGCCAGACACCTCAGCCTCCCCCTGCGTGCTGCTGGTGCCCCCCAAGCTGCCGCCCTGTCGATGGAGCCCAGAGGGGGTGAGTCTGAGTAGGTAAGTCCGTGTGGGTTCTTTAAGAGGGACTGCTTGGGGCTCCAGCAGTTTCTTCCACTGACTCAATCCCCACTGATTTTTGCAGCCAGAAGTTATGGGGACTTCTCCTCCTGGCTGTGGAGCCCTGGGCTGGGGGGCCTGCTGTCGGGCTGGGACTCTTCACTCCCGAGATATCCCTCCTGAATTTTTATCCACCACGCGTGGATGGGGGATCAGCCTGTTCCACCCCTCTGCCCCTCCTACCAGTCTGGATGGGTGTTGTTTCTTTAGTTCCGTAGTTGTCGGGCTTCCAGTCAACTCAATTTCTGATGGCTCTGAGTGATGGTGGTTCTATATTTCAGTTGTAATTTTGTTGTGGCTGTGTGAAGAGGTGAGCCATGGCTGCCTGTGCCACCATCTTGGCAGGAAGTCCTCTTTTATTTTCTTGATTCAGTTTCTTCTCTATTCTTCTTGTGAACATATATTAGGTAGATATTATGTCTCTTGCACTTATCTTCTGTGTCTCCACTTCTTATAATTTCCATTATTTAAAATTTCTGTTCAATGCTTTGATAAGGATTGCAGGACTTGGTCTTCCAATCACTAATTAGATCTTTGGTTGTGCCCATTCCAATATTCATCTCTTTTAATGAGTTTCTTATTTTGGTAATCATGTCTTTATTTTTTAAGAACTCTTTATTGTCCTCTGGTTAGTTTTTTACCAAGCAGCTTTTCCTTGTTTTATAAATACCATAACTTAATCTGAGAAAATTACTTCAGAAGTTAAATGGGTTTTTTCCCCTGTTTCTTCCAGGATCATTCACAATGCTTCTTCATCTCAGTATCTCTCTTTTATGCTGTTGTATTTCCTGTCATTTGACCATAGTAAATTCCACATGAATCAGACTGGTCCCTGGTGTTGGGACATAACCTAGACTGCAGGATCACTCTGTCATATGCTCCTCTGTCCCCTCAACCCCCCAATCTAGGATGACTGCCCTAAAGCTTGGAGACCATGGAGCTCTTAAGGAAGCTCTCAGACTCAGCAAAGGTGAGAGGTACTAGTCAGGGTACAAAAATAGGAGGGTTAACATGATCATGCATATTTGCATATTACTGTTTTAACATTTAAAAAAATCTATAGGTCACAGGACCTGCAGGAAGAATTCAGATTAATCACTGTCATCTCACTTGGTAGAACTTGGGATTAAACCATCTCTAGATCACTGGGGGTGTCTAGATCGCTCTCCTTAGATCAGTATCCATTGCTAGTCCAATCAATTCTGGCAAGGGGTGCTGGGTCTCGTAGGGCATGTGTGGTTACTTAGTCTTCAGAGGGGGGCCACAGGTGTGTCATTCGTTATCTGGTGTGACTTCTCATATATCATGATATTTTTTAAGAATTGTCATTATCTACTTTTCATATTTTTTGTATGTGGTTTTGCCCCACTTAGTTGAACATAGATCATGAAGCAAGATATTTGCTAATGTCTCAGTGATTTTATCTTTTATTTCCTTTCCATTTGCATTCCCTCATGGTTGATAAACTAGAGTCCTAAACCTTGCTTTATGAAACTAGAGAGGAGATGGGGAGAGAGGTGGGGGGGCAGGGTGGAGAGGACACAAACTGACTCCCAGTCATTGCGAGGCCGGGCGCCATGGCAACATCACTTGTGGGCTCAACTTGGCAGATGACCACATTCACAGGACTGGTTATCTTTAACCTACCCCATTGTTCTTTTAACGGTGTTTCTGTAAGTGGTGACCTGTTAAACAATATGTGACTGCAGATAAACAGCCTGTTTACTTAAGAAGCCTAGGAAGTAACTTCAAAAGAAGCAGACATCAACCTTCAGACATTTCGGCTTCAGGAGATGTGCCGACCTTCAACCAGTTACCTGAGCACACTGTGTTGGCTTGTACGATGTAATCCCCTCCACAAAGAACTTCCAGCTCCCTCCATTTGATTCATTTGTTCTGGTTTTCTTCTTCCTCTTCCCTTCTTACAAAAACCTCTGCCTGAGTCCAGCTGTTAAGATAGTCTTTGTAACATTAGGCTGCCATCTTCTCAGGCTGCCAGCTCTTGAATAAACCTACTTTCTTTCCACCAGCCCTTCTCTCTTCAGGCTTTTGAGTGGCAGGCAGCTGAACCTGGTTTCAGTATCCTTTCCATTTTGTAAATCTTAATTTTTATCGGTGCACCCAAAGTGGACTAGATTCTCACTGACTCGAGTTATATGATAATAAGGAGTTTATCAGAATTTCAATTAATGAATTTACATTGATTAGAATTTTATAACTTCTGGTGTCCATAGGAGTCTGCTACTTAGGCCCTTTTCTGTATCAAGGTGCCCGAGAAGGAGATTTGGCAAGGCTCACTTGGTTAGTGGCAGAAGTGTGGATGGAGAGTTACCTTACACAGATCATGGAGAAACCAGATGCTACCCTTACTCCAGGAAATCATCCACCTCCCTGGTGACAGAATACATGGGTCCACCAGACTTTCTGCTAGATGCACTTAGCCAAATTCTTATTTTGCTTCTCATAAATTACCTTTATTTTGTTTACCCTTTAGTCTTTTCTCTGTGAAAACATGCTGCTGTCTTACAGCACAATGCAACCAATATTCTGGATTTAAGCTCTACACCCTAAACACATTATCATGATCTGCCAGTGGGTGGGGGGTGGGCGAGATCTGTACCCTCCAGATGTACCACACAATAACACATGGGCCCTGGGCAGCAGTGGGATGACAGCTAATGACAAAATATGCTATTGTCATGGTTCAATGAGAGAAACTTCCCATCAGCTGAAATGTCTGTCATGACTCACCCAACGTATACAAATTAGTTAGTCATGTCCTCATCTTAGTATTCCCTCAAAATTTTTGAAAAATATTTAGAATTCATGTGGCCTCTTGTGATGTTAGACTTGTTTTTTGGTTTTTTTTTATGGCTACTTGGGCTCCGCCGTCTGGAATTTCTGCTGCGCCCTGCTCTTTTTCTTCTCCCTTTATACTCCTCGATCTCCGTAAAGAATAGTATCCTTTTCCTCAGTTTAATGTTCACAATAGAATCTAGTTTGCAAAGATTTTCAACTCCTCTGACTATGGTTGCATTCTTTGAATCAGTATTATTCTTTTTTCCACCAACTAAAAAAATTTTACTTAGTCTCAGATGTGTAAAGATGGGAAAAGAAATGATTAAAATAAACAAAAAATCTCCTGTATATGAAAAAATTGTGTGCTAAGGACTGTGGATGTGGCAGAATAAAATGTTGGCGAAACTTAACTAAAAACAAAATCTTTCAACCCAGAAGCCTCTCCACAGAGGCAAGAGGAAAGAAATCACTTTGAACATTGAATAAGCTTTAAACCATAGTGTGATGTACATTCAGCCAAGCAATTGTAAAGAAAAGAACCTCACCCCTTATACAGCCAAGCAGACACAGTCCTATGACAGTGTGGCTGGTAAGTCAGATGAGTAATGGGATTTTGCTTGCTGAGTGTGGAACTAGAATAAAGCAGTGACAGAGATTTGAAAGGCATTTGCCAAGACTTCAGGAGAGCTGGGTGGAAGTTCCAGCCCCCATACAATGGGTGCTTCTCTGTCACCCAATGCGAGGTCTACCTAGGACACGCTAGGCAGCATCTGTCCATTTCTTTTCCTTTGTTCTTCTTTTAAAATTCCATATTGATCATCTTCCTGTTGTTGCAACACTCAGACACATGACAGCACATTCTTGTTTGGCTACCTTTTCGGTGTAGTTCCTACAAGAATTAAATTGGAGCTGAGACACAGTGCCGCCGGGTACAGTTGTGCATGTTGTGAACAGTTCAGTGATGCCATGTGTAACAAGTCTCCATTCACATTGTAAACATTGTAATTTTGCATATTTGCAAAAATAATTGCATAGCAGAGGACATAAAATGTTTCATTCTGATGAAATCGGTGTATTATAATATTTTTCTAACAATGAAAGTAAATTGTGTTGGAAGACACTTCTCCATGGGCCTCACACATTTCTTCACAGTTTGCCAGCAGGGGCACTGACTGTTCTATTTCATATTATCTTCTCAAAGATGTATAGAGCACACAGCCTGGGAGAAGAGGGCGGGCGGGCTTACTGCCCATTATAAAAGATATGCCGTATTTTGCCACATATAATGTGCACTTTTTGGCCAAATTTTTGAGGGAAAAATAAGGGTGCACTTTATATATGGGTGTAATGATTACATTCCATGGGTACAATAATGGGCGTAAGAATTCTGTGTATAATGTGCACAAAACGTGGGTGTGTGTTACATACCGCAAAATGTGGTAGGTTCTTTGAGTTCAGGGTTTCTCTCCTGTAATAAAACTTACTGCATGGGCAGATGTCACCAGACCCTATTTGCATTCCTGTGGGAAAGGGATCTTGGGATATTAGTGTAAGAAAAAGCTGGTACTCTGGCTACTGCTAGTTCTGTGACTAATAAAGTCATTTGTTTCTAGCCCAGGAGTCTCGTGTCTTCTGCCACAGTCCATGAAAGTGTTGTAGGCTAACTTGTTAGCTTGCATGTAGGGTGACATCATAGTCCCTTAGTTCTTGACAAAGTAGTTTGAAGAAAGGGAGCATTTTTCCTGACTACCAAAAAGGAGCTACGGACTGCCAGCAGCCAGGGAGGAGGTGAGTTGAGAGCATGCAGTGAAGAGGCGATTCATAAGCAGGGACCGTGTTTTCTTAGCCATTTTGTTCCTCATTTATCTACAGGTAGGCCTCTCACCCCTTCAAAGATGAATGCTGACAAGCTTAAAGGCGTGTAAAACCCTCAGCCCTGGGTGTCTAATAAAGTTACTAGGGGGAAGATTTCAGAAATCTGGTGCCCTGGTAATTCCCCAGATCATTGAAACAGGCTGTCTGGTGGTGAGAGACCCCATCAGTGTTTTTAAACCTCCCAGGTTATTCCATGTGCAGCCAACGTGAAAGCCAGTGACCCAGCCTAAAGGTCTAAGATTCACCGATGATGTTACTACCCTTGAGGGTGGACGGCACTTACCCATCTCCTGACTTACCAGAATTTAACCCTTGCTCCTTTTCCTGATATGCACCTGCCTTTGTGCAGCGTTCCATGGTCCCCTAGTTCGGTCCTGCTCTTGTTGAGTGCTCCCTTGGACCCACGGACCCCTCGAGATGCTTTTTCATTTCCTCACCTTTCTAAATTTTGTCTGCTATCTCACCGGCTGTGTCAGGTTCTGTTGGCGAACCAATTAATTCTTTGGCGCCCCTATACACTGAAGAAATGTGGAGCCCTTCTGCCCATGTGTAATAAAAATAAATATTTATGAAGCACTGACTGAATACCAGGCACTATTCTGAGAGCTTTACATATATTAATGGAATGTTGAATTCTCATAAAACATCGTTGTCCTCCTTTTAAGATGAGGAAGCTGAGGCCATGAGAAATGAATAACTTGCCTGGGATTCCCCAGTCGGTGCATAGCACAGCAGGGTTTAGACACAGGCAGCTTGGTTCCAGCGATTACGCTAAGCCCACTACAGAGGGAGGTGAGAGTGAAGTTGGAGAATATGATTATCCCCCATGGTGTCTACTGTAGCTTTTCTTTTGAAATGTTAAATTCTTTCAAAAATTTTTTTTCTCATTATTTTCATATCCCCATTTGGCAGATGTGGTAATGACATACCCGTTTCCTCTATTTGGCAATTCAGCACTTGGCTAACTCATGTCAGACTTCCTTGGTGCTCAGCGCTGCATCAGCACCGCACCTGTACATTTGGGTACAGAGAATGCATCTGCTTGGCGAGGTTTCAGCCGGCAGCCTGGCAGGGTTTGTCTCCCCAAAGCCCACTCACCAGCGTGGGCTGACCCAAGCGTTCCTTTACGGCAGTTGATGGAGCATCGTCCTGTCTGTCCTTAGACCCCGGGTCTCAGGCCCAAGGCAGCCCTGGTTCCTTTCCGTATGGGAACGCAACACTTAGGCCAACTAGGGAAGCAGACCTGCTCGTTTACATCAGTAGTTCTCGAGCTTTGTGCGCATCCAAGTCACTTAGAGGGCTTGCTCAGACACAGATTAGGGGCCGGACCCCAGAGTTCCTCCTTTAGAAATCTGGGGCCCAAGAATTCGCACTTCTGACAAATTCCCAGGTGAGTCCCTTGCTGCTGGTCCCTGAGACCGTGCTCTGAGGACCACTGCCTTAGACCTGTGCTGCCGCCCTGTAGCCTACAGACTGGCAGTGGCCGCCTCACCGACGAGCTTGCTGGGGACGCACAGTCGGTATCCACACTGCAGACCTATGGACTCAGAATCGTGTTTAACAGGCTTCTCAAAATGTGATTTGTATGCACGTTAGAATCAAGAATACTGGTTTACACCATGTCCTTTGATCCCAGTTAGGATCTTTTAAAAATTAATTAATTAATTAATTTTTTTTTGAGAGAGAGAGGAAGAGAGGGAGAGAACGTCAGTGTGTGGTTGCCTCTTATGTGCCCCCAACCGGGAACCTGGCCTGCGACCCAGGCATGCGCCCTGACTGGGAATCCAACTGGTGAGCCCTTGGTTTGCAGGTCGGCGAGCCACACCAGCCAGGACAGGACCTATTTTTTAAACGTTATTTTCATTACTGACACTATTCCTCATGTCCCATTCCCCCCAATATTGCCTGCCTCCACCCAGCAACAACCCCTCTCCCCGCCCTCTGGCCATCACCACACTATTGTCTTGTGCCTATGAGTTATGCATATATGTTCTTTGGCTAATCCCTTCACCTTCTTTTATCCAGTCCCCCCTCCCCTCCCTTCTGACAGCTGTAAGATCATTCCATGCATCCATGCCTCTGTTTCTATTTTGTTCATCAGTTTATCTTGTTCATAAGATTTTAAATATAAGTGAGAGCATGTGGTATTTGTCTTCCTCTGACGGGCTAATTTCACTTAGCATAGTATTCTCCAGGTCCATCCATGCTGTCACGAAAGGTAAAAGTTCCTTCTTTTTTTATGGCCCCATAGTATTCCATCGTGTAAAAGTACCACATCTTTTTTTTTTTCCATTCATCTACTGATGGGCACTTGGGCTGTTTTTAGATCTTGGTTATTGTAAACAACACTCCTGTGAACATAGGGGTGCATCTATTCTTTGAATTGATGTTTCAGGATTCTTAGGGTATATTTCCAGAAGTGGGATCACTGGATCCAAAGACAGTTCCATTTTTAATTTTTTGAGAAAACTCCATGCTCTTTTCCACAGTGGCTGCACCAGTCTGCATTCCCAGCCCACTAGGGTTCCCTTTTCTCCACAACGTTGCCAGCACTTGTTGTTTGTTGATGTGTTGATGATAGCCATTCTGACAGGTGTGAGGTGATAATCTTATTGTGGTTTTAATTTGCATCTCTCTGATGATTTAGTGACCTTGAGTATTTTTCATGTCTGCTGGTCACCTGTATGTCCTCTTTGGAGAAGTGTCTTTTCAGTTAGAAATTTTAATATTTAACAGAGATAAACCTTATTTGACAGCAAAAATCCAAAATTGTCACCGCATTAAACTATATTCCAACCACGAAGGAGACTAGATAAGATTATACAGGCAATTTGGGGAAAACCTACTCATTCCAAATAGCTCAGCATTTTGTCTTTCTAACAGAGGGAGGGTATTATGTTCAGATCAATAGCAATTTAAAAGATTGTTAATACGCACATACTCAATGCAGCCTAATGCAGTCAGCGGGGGTGGCAGAAATTAGTAAAACAATGGCTGGCATAAAATATACACTCAATTGAAAGGTTAATTAGAGTTTGAATACTTTGAAAATCAGCCTGTTGGAACTGAAAACTGTTAGTTCTGGGTCCCCTATGTTAAGAAGTAGAAAAAGGGAAAGCTTTTTTCACTGGTACTCTTGCATTTTGGAAAAAAAGGATAAGCAGACAAAATAAAGTATATCACATTTGTTTTTTAAAAAGTGAAACAAATTGTTGGTATATTGTTATTTTCTCCTAAGTCTCGATAAAGTTTTGTGGATTTTGAAAAATCAAAGGATGAATGATCAGATAAGTGTTCAAACACAGTAAAAGAAAATAATTTGCATCTGCCAATAGATTCTGTTGCCATGTCGGAAAAAGTAAAGCAATATCAACAAAGCTGCCACTTCAAAGCAGACATGTGGAAAATCAAAGCATTTAATGACTATTTCCAAAATATATAATCTGAGTGCTGTAAAATACTTGAACTTAATAGTCAAAGAAGATGTCATTTTTGAGTGCTTAATATGTTCCAGGAACTAAGCTAATGTTCCAGGAGGTTAGTTAAGTGCTTTATCCATGTTCTACCCAATCTCATTAATTGCCACAAAAACTTTATGATTTTCCTTGTATACATTTTTTCTTGTATTTTGTAGATAAGGAAACCGAAGCTCAAGGAAGCTTAAGAATATATGTGTATATATGCATATTTGTACGTGGGACTATACATGCATATTTATGCATGTATACATGCATATGTATCTGCATATACTGCAATTACAGACACTTCCTGCATGACTTACCTCTTAAAGAAATAACTATTAGCTTATTTTGCCTGAACGTTGCCGACAGGAGGATAAAAAGGAAAACCTGCACGGATTTACTGCTTTGCCTTTTATGACGATGAAAAGCTGTTTCCTGTGAGCAGCTGCCTTGATTTGCCCAGGGCTGCGTTTCAGTGCCCAAACCAGGAAAGCCCTAGGGACACTTGGACGGCCAGCCGGCCAGCGAGGATGTCACGGAAGGGAAGCAGCGGAACCCTGCCTTTGAAAACCGGTTGCTCAAGCTTTTCTTGTGTTTGCTGAGAAAGAGGTTCTTACGAGAAAAGGAAACTGGAAGTTTTTGAAGCTCGGTTCTTAGTGGACTGATGAACGCCGACTCTGCGGTCCTAGAACTGGTTTTTTGGTTTCGCTTTTCCCAGCGGGGTGATGGACGTACATGACACGGTTGGCTAGAGGGGAATCACAGTCTGAAGCCACAGAGCTGCACACTGTGACTTGCCCCACTGAGGGAACAAAGGGAGGAGATCAGCTTCGAGTGACCCTCACTCTGTTGGTGTCTCACAGGTTTCGTGCCCTTTGACTTGTTCTTCATTTTTTTTGACTTTTAAAGTTATGATTATAGTTGTTTTTTTTTAAGTAGTACATTAAAACATTTTATTTGCTCAGTACAAGTAAAATCTTGAGCGAATTACTCAACTTTGATTGCCCCCCAATTTTTAAATTGAATTTATTGGGGTGACATTGGTTAATAAAAGTATATAGGATTCAGACATACAATCGTATGACACATCATCTGTATATTATATCACGTGTTCCCCCACGCGAAGTCAAGGCTCCTTCCGTCGCCGTCTACCCTCCCTTTACCCTCTTCTCCCTCCCCATGCCTCCCTTCCCTCCAATAACCACTCTGCTGCTGTCTGTGTCTGTGCGTTTTGCTTTTTTTCTTTTGCTTCATCCCTTTGCCTTTTTCACGCAGCCCCCGATCCCCTTTCCCCTCCGACAGTTGTGAGTCTGTTCTTTGCACCTACATGTCTGTTTCTATTTCGTATGTCGTTTATTTTGTTCATTAGGTTCCACGTATGAGTGCAGTCACATGGCGCTTGTCTTTCTCTGACTGGCGCTTTTCACTCAGCATCATGCTGTCCAGGTCCTGGCAGATGAAAGAGCCGGCCTTGTTTGCGGCGCACAACCACTGCGCTCTCAGCTCTGCTTGTCATTTTGGGTTCTGAGGTCCTCTTCAGTGAGGCGTTGTCTGTGGGTCTCCACAGTGGCTTGAGTAGAGGGTACGACCCCTTCCCACTGAGAGCAGGTTTGTACTTGCTTCTTCTAGGAGTCCTGGGGTGTTATGGTCTGGCAGACATTTCTTGTGCTAATTTCTGACTTGGTAGGTAAGGATCATGCATGTGGTATAAGGATGAATCATAAATCCATGTAAGGGCGGGCCTATGATTGTTAATTCCTGGGGGATAACTTAGCCCCTTCCCACGCACACACATTCAGGGCCCACATGGAGATAGATACGTGTCTTTTGTTGATTCCCTATCCTGGTAGATAATTTTTCTAGGGTGCTTAGGTTCACCAGATGGAATCCTGAATTTCAGATATAAAATGGATACTTTCTTAGTATAAGTATATCCCAAATACTGTACCGAACATACTTACGTTAAAATTTTATTTGTTGTTCATCTACAATGCCGATTTAACTGGATGTCCTGTATTTGTAGTTGCTAAATATGGAAACACTATTCTTATTTTACATAGTCTGAGTTCCTTTGGGGGTTCAAGCTTTATCTGAGGTCTCAACTGTAACTTCTTATATTTTCTGCCTATTTTGCCTGGACATTGCTGGTAGGAGGATAAAGAGGAAAACCTTCACAGATTTACTCCATTAGTCTTTTATTAGGCTCCCCTGCTTCTGGAAGCCTCGAAAACCTTGGCCCTGCGTATTGCAACGCTAGTACAGAGCTGGGAAGCCCTGCCCCCGCATGGCTGCAGTTCTCTTTGTTCTCCAGCTTCCTGCCATAGTTTTTGTTTTCATTTTTTGGCCCCTGGAGTTCCTTTATCTTCTTCCAAGCTCGGGCATGCCTTTAAAATAATGTTTATTTATTCCGTCCAGTGTTTTCAAGTGTTTTGAAGTGAAAGGTTTCAGGTTATCTGGTCTACCCTATCCAGGAGCTGGAAACAGACACAGGCTCTGTAACAGTCAACAAAGGCCCCCGATGGTGTACGTGTGCTGGAAAAGCAACAGGCTGCTCCCACAACTGTCCATGCTATTCATGGGAGGGAGATATTATGCGCGATGAAGTATGTTTGACCTAAGTATAGCCATGTCAGTGATACTTTGAAATCAGGTTATTATATAACAAGTTTGAAGTGTACCAAAGGTCAAAGATACACAGAAAGACATAATTAAAGAGCACCTAACCAATTTAAGAAAATGGGATTTTTAAGTCTGGATGACTTATTTCCTAGGGTAGTGTTATATGTGATATTATCATTCGTTCACCAAATATCACATTCCCTCCCTATAGGGCCTCTTCCTGGGAAGGCCACAGATACTCTTCCTGCCACGAGGTGGGAATTTGGATAGTGGAGTTGAGGCGGGAGATAGAACAGGAAGAACCCTGAGACTGTACTGCTGTTACTGGCCAGCGCCTGGCGCCCTGGTTGCCAGGAAACGCCTTTTAGCACTTGAGTAGGATGAATAGCAAACCAAGGCAGGGAAGAGAAGGGAGACACATCTCACCCACTAACTCAGCAGTCCTGAGCCTGGTCCGATAAGGTTGCCAGGTGTTCGAACATCGCGGGAAACACCATGCTAACATGGGAGGAAGGCAGCCCTTGAAATTCTGTGTATCATTTCCACTACCTGGGAAAGAAAGCCTTGAAACTGTCTATTCATCCCAAGGCCTGGAAGGGGGAAGAAGGAGGATCCACGGTGCCCAAAGAGGAAGCCCATAAAACAACTTTGGTTAATTGCCTGCCTCTGGTCACTATCTGTTTTACGAGGGCGTCCCTAATGCTTACTGAAAGCGCCCATAAATAACTTTGGGTAACTGCCTCATGTCATGCATCTGTTTTACAACAAGATAAACAAATGGGGTCTGGAGCAAGATAAAGATTTGGGGTAATAGACCCCCACACACATACCCAAGTTCGGGTAGTCATATCCCCCTGGGAAAGCTGGTACCACCTCTACCCGTCAGTCGATATATGACTTCTTCACCCCCATACCACCAACTGTGTAAGTCCTCAGAACGAAGGAACGGGGGCTCTTGCCACCCTCTTCCTTGCCTCTTGCTGCCCTTACCTTGCCTTGCCCTGAACCTGGGCCTTTCTCTCTCATCTCAGCAAGGCCTGTTCTCTTCCATGAGAACATATCACTCATAAACTCTGCTTGCACACTAATTGACTTGCTGATTTGTAATTATTTACTGCGGCAGCAAGAAGAACCAGGTTTCACCCATTAACAAAGCAAAAGTACTAGCAAGTGACTTGTGCTGTCAGATCTCTTGTCTCTCCAGTGGCTATGAGGTGGAGCAGAGCTACAGCCAATGCCTATGATGGATTTATAGAATGAGCAAGAAAAAAACCTTTGTTTTTTTAACCCACTGGGCTTTTTAGGCTCCTTATTACTGCAGCACAGCTTGATCTTGACTGGCACAGGTACCACTGACCCTCAGGCATGATGCTGCGCTTGAAGATGCAACAGTGAACCTATTACATGGAGTTTCTCCACTCATAGAATGTAGTCTAACAAAGGTAACAGAAATTAATCAAATAGGAAAACTAATGTAAAAAGAAAACTGAGATAAAAGTCTTGAAGGAAACCAATTCTTGGTAAAATTAAAGTGCATTTATTTGTAATGATAGCCCACCTATTTCCAGAAAATCTTGAGGCTATTCACAAAGTCATACACAAGGCACAATTTAGACCAAAGACACATTAATATTACAGAAGAATCAATGTCACTGGGCCCTTGAAGTAGGTCACTTACTCCAGTGGGGCACAATAACTTCTACTTTCCTGGACCTAAGGAAAAAATGGAGACGTTGGGTAACGTTTACTGTTTGACACCAGGATGCAGTATAGCTCTTTGAGGAACTGAACTTCTTCTTGCACTGAATCAAGAAACAATTTATCAATTGGGCCTCTGTGTAAGGAGCACTTCACAACTTGACAGGTACTAACTCTAAATTTGGCCTTGGAAAAGTCACAGGAACATTGTTTAAGTGGATATTCCTTGTAACCATCCATAAAGCTGAAAAGGATACAAACTGAATTAAAGGGAAGCCATTTTGCATAGAGCTCAAGTACAATGAGCCAGGTTGGTTGCTTTCTGCTCCCTAACACATTGGGGGCAGTATTGGAAGACGGGCAAGAAGGGGTACATCTTTAGAGGACCCTTAGACTCTAAATATCACAGGTCTCACATAAGACTTTGGAAAGGGCTGGGTTTACATTGGTTTGTGATTGAGTTTCTTCAACCTGGACCTTAAGTTATGATCTGTGTTGTTGGCAGAAGAATCCGTCCATTCATCTTAGAGACCAGAAGGAGGCATAGCTGCCAGTGCATCACTGAAGGTCAAAGGACTGATTTCTGCTTTTTGTCCTATGAGACTCACATAGAGTCCCGTGGGCAGGAACAATGGTTTCCTTAAAAGGGAGCGTTCAGGGACTTCTGGTCAAGATAGTGGCAGAGACAGACATGGCTTGCCTCTTTGCACAGCCACATCAAAATTACAACTGAAATATAGAACAGCCATCTCTCAGAACCACCAAAATTGAGTTAAATGGAAGTCAGACAACAATGGAATTTAAAAAAACTACATCCAACCAGACTGAGCCAGAAAGCTGGTGCCATATCTGAGACTCCATTAACCTGGCTAACACTGTTTGACCGATCTTAGAGATCCCCAGAGATTCTGCCCCACCCAACTTAAAATGCCCACCTAAGCTGCTTTTCCATAAGAATGGCTAGTCTTGCCTCACGCTTCACAACTTCCCAAAGCCTCTCAAACAAGCAACAGCTGTCCTCAATGAGCCTGAGGCCTGGCACTAGCAGCAGCCAGCCTAGATTCACAGATTGGCTTCACCTGGGAATCTCCAAACCCAGCACGAGTAGCAGCCACCTCAGATTGCCTTATGGCTTAGGAAGGGTGGCCCAGGTAACACACAGGTGAGGGCTGACCTTGGCCTGCACCACCCAGGAAACCCCAGGGCCAACACACCCAATGGACAGCTACACACCAGATCGAAGCACTACCACCCTGCCCCTGCACAGCCGATCCTCCATGGAGGGCAGAGATTTGTGGTCAGTGGTCACAGCCAATCCTTGCAGCTGACTGGCCTGGGTAAGTTTCTCCCACTGATCTGCCAACAGCAACCAAGGGTCAGCTATAAGAGGAGGCATACTCTGCCCACATGAAGGGTGCATCTCGAGTACCCAGCTTGGGTGATAGGGAAGGCTGTGCCACTGGACCCTATAGGACACCTACTATATTAGGCTACATTACCAAGATACGGAGTCAAAGCAGCTCTATTTAATATGTAGAAACAAACACTGGGAGGCTGCCAAAGGAGGAGACAAAGAAACGTGGCCCAAATGAAAGAAGAGATCAAAACTGCAGAAAAAGAGCTAAATGAAATGGAGATAAGCAATCTATGAAATGCAGACTTCAAAATACTGGCTATAAGGATGCTCAACGAACTTAGGAGTTCAACAACATAAAAAAGATGTGGTCAGAAATGAAGGATTCAGTAATTGAAATAAAGAACAACTTGCAGGGAAATAATAGTACAGTGGATGAAGCTGAGAATCAAATC
>PVJD01017053.1:0-18795 GCA_004026545.1 Mormoops blainvillei
CTGGGCCCTCCCTCTCCTGGTCTCTGTCCAACAAGCCAAGTGAAATTTTTGCTACTTCCATTTCCGGTAGGAAGCGGGGAACACGGAATCCCAAGGACCTAGGTTCCGAGGCTGATTTGAGGACGAAAGTGAGTATCAGGGAACAGTGTTTTGGAAACGGTTCCGGGCGGTAAGTTTAGGTTGGAAATCACAAATGCTGGGGCCTTCCAGCCAACAGAACGCTGGCTATATCTGTCTGTCTGTAGCATCAAACCGGAGCGCGTGCAGTGGTACCGTCTTCTCTAGTTCAGCCCTCGCCACTCTCTTGTTTCACTTCGTATGCGAGGCTGCCACCCAGCTGTGTGACCTGCCTAAAACCGGAGGCGCGAACATTAAAGGGGTCTGCCCAAAGTAAAATGGGAATCATGAACAGCTTTGAGTCTGGATCTTTCTCTCAGGCAGTGGGAAAGTGATGCATCATTGTGAGCCGCAACATTAATGAGGGTGATTAAGAACAGGTCTTTGAAGTTCGAGTTATTTTTCACAAAGCCCTTTTAAATGAAAATAAATATCATTTCTGCCCAATCAAGAACAGACTAATGGTCTGAAAAATTCAGAGAGAGAGAAAGTAATGATGGGGAGACTTTCTACTTGGAAAAAAAAAAAACAAAAAAAAACTTCTGCAACAATGGTTTGATTTAAATTAAATCCTTACAGTAAAAATGAATTTTTACCTAATTTGGAAAAAATGGTAAATGAGTAAAATGTGACTTCCAGATGGATTTCTGGCAGTCTGCCCACTGTTTGGAGCAAAATATAGTTCCTTTTACAGAAAGAGTTGTAAGAAGGTGGCTGAGAAATGATAGATATTCACGAAGTCAGTGCAGGAGGGAGAGAGGAGGGATAGGATGCTGGAGAAATAAAAGGAGAAGACAAAGCAAAAAGTAGAAACACCGAAGGGGGAAAGACAAGAAAAGCCCATGAATGATTTCCTGGCCACTCCCAAATGTCTACAATAAAATTTACATATCTGAAAACTGCAAATGCAACCCTGAGGTGAGACAAAGCTCACTCCATCCATTACGCCAGAAGAGAATCACTCAACAGGGATGGAAGGCAAGCTTATGCACATGAGTTTGTCGGAAACCTCTTGTTAAATGGGAAAAAGTCTGCCGAGTAATTTCCTGTATTTCGGTCGAAAATGCCAGCTTGACGCAGGTGCACTGTTTCCCCTTTCCTCCCTCAATTCAAAAGCCATTTATAAATGCATCCCGGTGATTCAGACCAAAAAAATTGCCAAACCCGATATCAGAACGAAGCCGCGTAGGAATCTGAACTTTGTTTACACAATTAGGCACCACTCACGTGCACATTCCGTAAATGACAAGGTTCCCGCGGCAAATTAACAAGAACAATTTTCCCATCTCAGGAGCTGTCAAGATGGGCCCTGTTGGCCAATTTATCTTACTCTAGCACATCTCTGGTGCTTGTCAATCAATATGGGAAACATTCGGTCCTGATTGCCATTTTTCTCTCCACTTCCTTTTGCCTCTTGTACCAGGCAATTTCCTGCAAGTCAATCAAGGTCGAAGCCGACCTTGTTTAAATAAAACGCTCCTGAGCTCTTTTCACACCAACAATTTCAAAGACAGAATGAGCTGTATCTTTTACATTTACATTTATACTACCTTTTCTCCCCCTACCAGTTCTCCTAAAATGCCACCCTTGAGTGATAAGTCATAACTAAAGCCACCTAGAGACTGAGAATCCTAAGTTGAGAAGTGATGAGGAAATGCATATTTCAGGTACATATCAAAGACTCCCCCAGACAACAGAGATAGATGTCTTTCCCTGAAAAAAATTCTCCTGATAGTCTTACCTACCACCACTTAGCCCTAATTTGAGGCGGGACCACCCAGCGCAAGCAATATTCCCCAAATCATCAGAATTTGATAGCTCAAAGTAAGCAATTTAACGCGTTGGCCCCTAGGGATCAGATCCTGTAGTTGGGGGTTTTAGGACATTTTGGGGATAGTTCCAGCTGTTATTGGCTCTCGCATAAACATTCATTATCATAGCCATGGAAGAAGAAAGTGCAGGGGAGGAAGCGGTCAAGCCTGTTAAAATCCTCGAAAACAATCCACTCACACGTGTGTCTTCAAGAGCTTTTTTTTTTTCTGCACACCATCTATAATCTTTATTTTTCTGAGAAAATCCAGCTCTGGTTGCTTGTAACTCTGTAGCCCCTCCTCTGCAAATGTTAAGACTATGCATTGAAATGAGGCCTGGCTAAACGTGACTCTCAAAGAAAGAAAGATAGTTGGACAAATACAGAATTTCCCCAAAATAGCAACCTGCAGCTTCACCGCTAAAGGAGTGCGACATCCTCAAAATGATTAGGAAGAGATGAATGCTTTTAAGTGCCTACTACAGATATTTAAGACCGCGTTTGGGCTTTTTAAAGGCTCAACCTAAAACAAAGAAACAAGCAAAACATCCTCAAATTCCCAGAGCAAGAATGATCCCTATCCTTTATGCTAAACGCAATTTCGCTGAGCTTAACTGTATCTTGGGTAAGCCCACGGTCTCATTTTGTTTTCTCAGAAGTCACTACTGATGTCGTCACTCGTCTCTCTGACAGTTTTTTATTGAGTGTCTATTATGCATCGGGCACCACCCGATGCATTGTGTCCCACCAGGGACACAATGGTGGGCAAAACCAAAGGGGTCTCTGTGTCATGGAGCCTAGAGTCGTCAAGGCATTAGTAGATACTAATGAAATCACCTCAGAAATAAAAGTATTATTACAACCTGAGATTAGCACTGCACGGGAGGCCTGAAACAGCCTGGGGATCAGAAACGCACCTCGAGGGTGTAAACCAGCTGGATCCCGAGTGATCAGAGCTAAATGCCCAAGTCCAGTGCCGCTCCAAGTGTGTGGTCCACGAGCCCCTCCCAGTCAGTGCCCAGTGAGAGGAATACGCAGGTAGGGAGCCGATGGATACGACCTTTTAGAGCAGCTTGACATAGCCACGGTGAAGCTCTCGATCAGCAGGAATGGGTCATCTCGGTCACAGACCAGTTTGGGTGATGTCAACAACACACGGCGATTCCCAGGTGGTAGAAAACACACACACATGGGTCATAGGCAGAAAGACCATATTTAAAGGGTCCCTGAAAACTTGGAGGGTTAAAGTCTTTCACCCACAGACAGTTTGAGAAGTTGTGACCTGAGGATGTAAATGATATCTGCCCTTGTCTAATGATAACCACACCCAATGTTTGGCTTCTTTTACCACAGCTGACAATGCCCTCCCTTTCTTGGTCCGAGATGTCCCGGCTGCCATTAGAGCTGTACGACTTTGAGCTATACTCCTGAGATGCTCTAGGATAAAAGTGGAATTTGGTCAAAATGAATTCACGTTTCTTTGGGTTATGCAACGTGTGCAATACGCATTGACTGCCGAGGGGGGTTTCTGAGGTCTGTGTTTAGGGTCCATTTCTTGCTTAGGGACTGGGATCATGGGTGTGTTCCATCTTTGGAAAATTCATTGAACTGCAAACTTGAGCTATGGAGACCTTTATATATATGCTGGATATAAAGACACTTCCACAAACAGTTTTTAAAAATGTCATAATCAAAAAAGACAAAGAAAGGCAAAAAACCTTTCAGATTAAAGGAGACTGAAAAGACATGAAAACCAAACGCTATGTGTGAAGTAAACATTGGACTGGGTAAAAAGAGCTGGAAAGGGCATTATTGGGGCAACTGATATTTAAAGATGGATGGAGGATTAGATAATATATAATATCAATGCTAAATTTGTTTTTTTGGTAATTGTACTGTGGTTATGCCAGAGGAATGTCTTTGTTCTTAGGAAATACACACTGAAGCATTCAGGGCTCAGAAGGCCGGATGCGGGGGCCTCTTAGTTGTAACTGGTTCCGAATGAGCAGTGAGTGTATCGTGGGGAAGCTATGAAGCAAATGACAAAGGGGACCAGTAAGCACAACTGATGAATCTGGTAAAGAGTGCAGGGTCCTGTCCTTCTTTCTACCATTTCTGTAATTTTGAAATTGCACCAAAATATAGAAATGACAGAAACGAAGTTCACAATCATCACATAAAAGTTAACTGTTGTTCAGATGACTGGTTGGCCTTACTAGGTGATACGTGGCCAGTCCAACAAACTTGGTGTTTTGTGCTAAGAAAAGCAATGTTGCAAGGTCTCTCCCAGTGTTCAGAGTCCCTGGCACAATTACCCTTCAGATGGAAGTTGGGAAAGCTTGACAGTTCCCTGGGCAGATGTGAGTTTCAATCCAGTCTGACACAATGTGATAGAACAAACTTTTTTTTTTTTTTGATGTTAATTCATTTGTGATCTTTACTGAGGCACTGAGTGCCTTATCTCGAGGTGGTCCTTAATGGTGCATGGTATATTTTATTGACGTTTTTCTCTTTTATTCCGGTGTTTTTCTTCCTCATGATTATATCTGTGGTTACTCTCTGTCTCCTTCAAAATGCTGTTCTGCGAGACCAGGCACCGCTTGGAGGCTTAATGAGGCCGCTCAATTGTTTTCTGATTTATCAGGCTCTCGGTTAACATGGGGTGGGGAGAGGACGCAGGGTAGAAGATGCCCCAGGGTGAGCTGAACAAACATAATTTTGTATCAAGTTCATTTTTATGTGTGTAGAGCTTGTCAAAGAGCAACACTCATTTCAAGCAGAAAATGCACACCTCCTTCTTCAATTCCTCCCATCATTTCTTGTAATCTTTTTAAAAAGTGTCATTATTAGATCCATGTGTCATGTTATATAGTCGAATTCCAAAGCTGTTTGTTAGTTTGGCATAAAAGTCAGAGTCCAAACTGTGCTTTTTCTGCTCTGAACTCTCTGTGGAAGTTACACATTTTTTTTCTCTGCCATCAGCTTCTAAGATTCACATGCTTACCTATTATGGTTCCTTCTAGCACTTCTTTGTGGGCAAGGCATCTGTTGGACTTGCTTTCAATAAGGACATCTTGTGAGCTAAGCAATTCAATTTTTCCAACCTTGGAAAATTTTCCTTTTTTTTTTTTTTCTTACAGCACTCTTTCTATTTTAAAAGAAGCCACATACCTTGCCTGTGCCCACTGCTAATTTGAGGAATATTTTCAATATCAGTGGGAAGGAGGCCATCATCAGGACACTACATTCTTCGTATTTTGGTCTCAACTGTTTAAACGTACATGTGCTCACATGCATGGGCCCACACTGTCTCTCATTTCTGAAATAAAAGTCTGGTTAAAAAAAATATCCATACCTCAGGTTCTATCTAACCTCATCATTTTTCTTTCCTAAAAGCTACGACGCCTTGGTTTTCGAGGCTAACAAATGGTATATGACAGGTTCACCGATTTACTGTTCCGCGCCCTTTTTAATTATGGATGTATGAAGGAAAATTTCACTGAGGAAAACAATAAATCACCAGTGAAATTATTTGTTAGTTGAATGAGCTGAATAAACAGTTGGCTTCGGGGCAAAGATTCGTCTGGCATCTTTTAAGTTGTGGCATATTTTTTCTTTCTATTTCCACACAAAAGCAGGCCTGGGCCTGTCGGGATCAGCTGGGACTGCAGATGTGGCTAAGAGGGGGAAACCGATAAGTACCGATGTCCTGAGTGTAGAATAAAACACTGCTTGTAAGGTTTCACTAATAGTCATTAAAATATTAATATACATAATCATTGTTATAAACAATACTGACAATATTCAGAAGCAGTTATTGAGTGGGAACTATATACATACCTCGAGTCATTTCATTCTAAGAGCAGCCCCATTTCCTGCACCCACAACACAAACAGCAGTATCTTGATGCCAGAAAGTGGCAAACTCAGAATTCAAGCCAGTGTCTGATCCCAGATCTTAAGCTCTCAGCCATCAAGTGTCCATAAATTTCCTCCAAGGAAACCACACTTCTTCAAGGAAGTCCTCATGCATTACTGAAGCTTCGAAAAGAAAGATCCCAAGTTGGTGGCTATAAACCTAGCTCAGCATGTTACCTTAAACCTACACAATGCTCTTTCTCTCTGTCCAGGTGACGAAGAAAGCAGGCTTTCGCCCTGGCTGGTATGGCTCAGTGTGCTGGGCATTGTCCCATAATCCTGAAGGTTGCAGGTTCGATTCCTGGTCAGGGCACATGCTTTGGTTGCGGGTTCACTCCCCAGTCAGGGCGTGAATGAGAGGCAACTGATCCATGTTTCCCTCTTGCATTAATGTTTCTCTCCCATTCTCTTTACCCCTCTTCCTCCTCTCTAAAAATCAATAAGCATGCCCTCAGGTGAGGATAAAAATAAAAGAAAGAAAGAAAAAGAAAGAAAGCAGACTTTCTAGTGTTTCCTCTGAGAAATCCAAGTTTAAAACAAAGTATGCCAAGAACAGACTGAGATGGGAATCTCAGAAAGAAGTGCTATCACTGGAGTTTCCTGGGAGAGGTGAGAGAAATAAGATAGTAAGTTTCATCTTGAAAGCATTGGATGTGTCAGGAATGATAACTAACTGTTGCTATATTTATAATAAATGTCTCCCTCAGAGTTTCAAGCAGACATTGAGAGCCGGAAGCTTCCATGTAGGAATTAGTTTAGAGCCCTTCCTTGATGTCCCTGTTGAACTTGTCCGAAAAGTTATGAAGAATCACGGTCACTTTGAACGCATTCATACAAATCCTACGGATCATTTTCAAGCTGGGACAAATGTCTCAGCTTTGGACTGCCTCCCACAACAGCAAATTGGCTGCCTGTGGTGAATCCCATAAATATCTCAGCTGGAAACTTTGTCTGCGGGCACTTAAATGGACCCTGGAGCTCCCAACTTTGGAAACAGATTTAAAGTCCAATAATCAGATGTTCACATTGGAATTGCTGACCACTGCTGCGGTTCCTCTTGTATCATTAAGCTTCAGATCGCTTATCAACATATTGATCAAACCTTCCTTTGTGTCAGACACTACAAACTTGTATTAAAAGAGTCGCTTGTGATTTTGTGTTTCAGACTAGTAACTCAAGTCTATATTTCTTACGGGCATTTCCTATTTACCTCGGTACCAAATCAGGTGCAGGTCCCCAAAGGGTTTCGCAGGGACTTTCCGAGAGGAACCAAAGGGTCAAGGGGCCCCAGGAGGCAGAAGACAGCCACAGAGGTTCCCGGGGCAGGTATATGTATGGTTTCGCATGTAGCTCTGAGAGACTGAGTGCTCCCCTCCCACCCATTGCAAGTGTGCAAGAGAGTGAGAGGAAGATGGCAGAAGACACCAAGCGCTCCCTCGTGTAGTAACGGAACTAGGTGTGTGTTCGTTTCCGTAGTCTGCGGTTTTTGGCACCAGCTAGCTTGTGGCTTTGCATCAGAGTTATCTCCAGAGATTTAAAAAAAAGCATACAGAATTAAAAATCTTGACTGTGTCAGTAAGAAAAATGGCCAGGGTTGGCATAAACATGGAATTTACAAATACACATCCACACACACATTAATAATTAGGTGAAAAAATGATTTCACTATTGATCGAGGAAGTTCAAATTTAAAGAATGACAGGATGGTATTTTTTGAAGTTAGCTACTGGGCCAATATTTTCATAAATGTTAATATCGAATGCTGGGAAAATATGAAAAATTCAGCACTCTCATACACTGGCGAGAGAGTGTACATTGAAATACAACTTTTTCTGGAGGCTGATTCAACAGTATGTTCATACCCTTGAATAACTCAACTTCTAGGACACTTTCTTGAGGTAATTAGCACAGATGCACACAAAACATGTAAGGTAGCTCACTCTACTGCAGTAAACACTGAGAAATGAAGTGTCCCACGGGTGTGGAATACTTAACCGACCCATGGTGAGTCCGTACTTTGAACCATTTGTGGTCTTTATTGCAATATTGCGATCTTTATAAATAATATTTAGAAGAATATTAAATCATGTGAGAAAATATATTATAAACACTATTACACATATATGTGCATGCATAAAAATATACTACTTGCTTTTGTAGGATTATAGTTAATTTTCTTTATATTTTTCTCTTTGTACTTTCCTGAATTTAACTTTAAAAAATAAACATAAAATGCCTTTGTAAATGATATTTATTATTATACATATATTAAGATACATATGTATCTTTACTAAGAATCCTGCCACTTTCTGATATCACTGAGTTAACTCTACCACAAATCCTACACAGGAAGGGGACACAGGAAGACATGCTCTTCCCTTCTTCCAGAATATTCACCCTCATCATAGATAAGGCATTGTGATGCAAGTCCTGGTTAAACTTGGGAAAAGTGTGACATTCTTCCTTTTATTTATTTTTGGCGAGGTAGCTTGAAAACCAAAGCGGGCAACTCAATGATGTAGAAGACTGAAGATGTAACATCCTACAGCTGGTGCATCCTGAAAAAGATGCGACACTTATCATAGCGGCTGCCACCTCATTGTGACCATCCACAAAGATCTGTTCCCATCCTCAACCGCCAGGTTGCTGGTGGGAGTTTTCTGGGGGTGGGGCCTGGCCCGAAACCCCTCAGTGAATAGGACTGTTTGTTAACTCCAATAGACAATTATGAAGGGCAATTAAAAATTCAAATTATGTTAATAGGCCAGAGAAAAATGACTGTTTGCAGAAATCAGTGGCAATTACCAGACATAATGGTTCTCAATTAGGCTGGAGGGGATTTTCAGTCATTCATAATTCACTATCTTAAATGTATCATAAAAAAGTAATTGTCACTTGTTAATAAAAGTTACTTAAAAGCAATGTAAGTATCTTGTGTAGAAAGTCAGTCTCCTCTCTCCCTCATCAATTTTTTTAAAACGTACATTCTTAATTTAAAAATGTCACGCACGCACGCTGTTTCAAAATAAAATCAAACAATGTGAATGTGCTTAAAATAAAAAATAAAGCTCTTTCCAGCCCTCTACCTTGCGCTTCCCAGGGGTAACCACTGTTTTATCAATTCAATGAATATTCCTCCTCCCAACTACCTCCCTGCTCCCATGCAAAAGAGAGGAGGGGGTTGGGGAGACTGTACAAGGAATATGTTGTATTGATAACTTTAGTCAATTAAAGGTGAAAACATAAAAACATTATCTTGCTGCTTCTGTCATGTTTATTTTTCTCCCAAGGTTTTGATTTGTTTATATTCATACGCAGCTACTATTACCCCTAGGAATATAGTCAGTATTCAGGCAGGTTCTTGCAATTCTGTTCTCAGGCAATGCAGTTTGATGTAGCAATTGCACTGCACGTGGGATGTGATTCAAGGACTCTGACCAGTTGGCTGCAAGCTTTTTATTTCTGGTGCTTTAGGGAAAACCAAAAAGGACTCAAAGAAGCAAGAAGCTAGGAGAAGGGAGTAGGGGAAGGACAGAGGGTAAGTCTGAAATAAGTACAAGATGAAGAAATGGTTTTTCTCTTGCTGAGTCCCCAAATGATACAGCCTTTTGTCTTCTGTTATAGATCCTGCTAAAAGAATGACAGCTGCATTCTCGATTTTCTTATTCAATCAGGAACACTTTGCTACAATTTGAAGCCCCGAACTGCCTCTCCGCATCCAACACAAAGGCTGAGGCAGGAACAAGAACGAGCGCTCCCTGACCCCCGTGCAACAGCCTTCTGATTCTGGTGGGTTGACGTTCAGCAGTATTTTCAGAAACTTCTCTAAAAGGACTCTCTCGGCTCCTCTGAGCCAGGTACTTTATAGATAACGCATGACCTTCTTCAATCTTCGCTATCACCCTAGGAAGTGGGCATCCTTATATTCCCTGGTTTCAGCTAAAGCAACCCAGGTATTTTCCCATCCAAAGTCTACACACATTCTCCTCCAATGCAGGGTCTCTTTGTTAAAATTGTACAGAGACTCACAAAGGTGAGATGCCACGGTTCACAACATCTTAACTTTTGACTGCCTGTTTCCTTTCCTTTCATGGAAATGAGTCTGTCCGCTACACTGACCAGTAAACACTGACCAGTAAGCCATCTCAGGGACATTTAAGGACGAGAAATCAGCTATGCATACACAAATGATCCCAATCTTGAACAGTTTTCTAAAGTACTTGGAGCAGTGAAGATTGCTTGAGCTTCACTTGAAAAGGTTACCAGGAAAGCAAGCACCTACAGTCTGCCCTTTCCTGAACCCATATCTTAAAAGTGGGTGCATCTCTAGCGGGAGCAGCAAAAAATTTCCATTTAAAGAGATCATTTAGGGAATACAGTTTGTAATAAGACCTACACATGGCTGGCCTCTTCCTGTCATTCACATCTCAGTTCAAAGTTTACCTTCTCAGGAATGTTATTTCCGGTCCCTTTAATGTAGAGGATATAGGGGGGTGGGCAGGGCAGGGGAGAGCAACAGGGGAAAATTGGGACAACAGTAATAGAACAGCAATAAAAATAAATACATAAAATAAAAAATAAAGTAAGGGATATAAAGTATCAATACCTGTTCCTCCCTGTTGACCCCCTGCCCCAGCATCATTTCATGTTTTTCCAGCATTCCTCATGCTTTCTCTTTTTATTGGCTTACCCATTTGTCTGTCCCTGACTATTGGAATTTCAACTCCATGAAAACAAGGTCCTCCCCGATATGGTTACCACTGTACCTCCTTACCGAACCCAGTGTCTGGCACATAGAAATATTTGTCGAGGAATGAATACTTGTTTGTAAACTCAAGCATCTTTCTTCATGAACAATCAGGTAAGGGCCTCTAGGAAGGGGACTTTCATTTGGGAGAGTCCGAGGAAATGATGGCAATTAGGTCCTAAGTAGGGTATCGCCTGGAGGTTGTCATGGAGACAGAACACCTGAGAAAATTGACAAGGATCTGGAAAGGCGGGGGAAACAATGAGCCTTGTTTGCCCTGCCCCTTGTCTAGGCTGACTAGAGATCTCAGCATCTCCAAGCGGCAAAAAGGAAGGGTCGGTCTTTCTTCAGTTGGTGACAGAGAGCCTGGCCCACGCAGATGGTACACTTTCTGTGGGACTGCAGCTCTATTATCTGGAGTGGAGTGTTTTTCTTTTCATTAGCAATGTCTCGCACTGCCAACTGAAGGCTGCTGATTAGGTAAAGGCTGTGATAAGGTTTGGGTCAATCAAGCAAGATGAGGTGAGCTTTGGAGGTGCCATGTGACTTTCTCCACTGGAATGTGTTATAGGGTGTGGTCTGATGCAAACACCCCATGCTCTAAACTGAGCTATGTTAACACTTGGTGTGTGTTTGTTTTTGTTCCGATTTGGAAGACTTGAGGAAGTCCTCACCACTGAAGGACACTACTTCTAGCTGGCCTTAAGTCCTCTGAACATCCGATGCTGTCATTTATCTGAACTGTTTTTCCTTTCCTTGTATAAATGTTTTGCCCCTGACTGACAAGGTAGGAGTGATTCATTCTGTTTTGATATTTTAAAAAGTTTCACTCATATTTGCATGCTGATTTCAAAATTAATAATTATTAACATTAGTAACACTAGTAATGATAGTATAAAAGTAATAAATGCCTAGTGAAAAATTCAAGTAATAAAGAAATAGGTAACACAAAGTGGAAAAAATGCCATGTTCTCATTACTGGCCCTGTTTCTGCATCTACCCTCCTTCCTGCTGGTAAACCCACTTTCCAGATACGACTGCTCGGAATGATTTGCTCTGTGTCCGGCGGTGTGCGGAGAAAAGCTTAATGTTTGGCTCTCCGGGAAAAAGAAGCTCAGATTTGTAGCATTTCCTGATGTCTGTGGAGTAAACGCCTTCACCATCTACAATTTTAAACTAAAATATGATAGGACTGGGTAGGGTATTGCACAACCAGCTTACAAACCAGTGCAAACCGGCTCTAGCCTACCGGGCGTGCCCTCCCTCCCAAGTTATCTGCATTTCCTTTTCCTTCCTGCCCTCCCTCCTCTCTTCCCTCCCTCCTGCCCTCCCTCCCTCCTACCTGCCTTCTCTCCTCCATCCATCCACCCATCCTTGCGTATTCACTCACACATAAACAGGCATACACACTTTGGACTCTTACCTAAGCCCTGAGCATTTTTGGTCTGCAACTTTCTGTTTTTCACATGGCATATTGCAGCTCTGCATTTTGAAAATGTCTCGACACTTCTTGTAACTGGAAACCCCCTGTGGTAGCTCAGCAGCAACGCTGAGAACCACTTGGTCCTCACAGACGTGCCTATGGGCGTGCGAGTGCCCCCACCCGGGCTGCTGTCTAGCTAGTGTTAAGGGGAGTAATTCATCACTGGGCAGTGAGTTCTGCTCAGGCGGTTATTGTCCTGACCTCATTAAAGGCGTGTAATCCACGCCGTGCTGTAAATCCATGCCTCTAAATACTTTCCTCTTTAATTTTTTAATGCTGCACACATGAAGGGAAAGGTTAAAGCCAATTAAAAGAGATACAAATACCATTATTACTGCCCTGACAAACAGTCAGTTATCGGATTCGGTTGTTTCAGTTTAGAAAGCCATTATTTTTGTTCCTGAATGAATTAGGAATCAAGCTGTTTATTGACTTGTCTCATCTCTGAGATTATATCCATCTCTCTCCATTCTCTCCCGCAATTGGTATGATTCCTACACACATAAAAATTATGGACAACTTAAGGTCTAAGTGCCACCAATAGCGGCACAGCTGCACGCGGACACCCACACGTGGACAGCACCAGCATTTTCACGGTGTCCCAGAGAGGGGAGAGCCACTCCGTTCATTCTTAGGCAGCAGACAGTTGTTACTGCTGCTGCTGCTGCTTTTGCCTCCCACGAAGGCTAGTACACGCTACTGGCAGGTGCTTAAAAGCATTTACAGCTGAAAGAACGGCTGGGAAAACTGCTGCAGAAGGACTGACAAACGATGACCTTTCTGTCCACAAGGTTCTGATTTCCCACGCGAAATGGACCACGCAGATACAGGAAAAGAGAAAGAATCATTCGCGGAAGGACTCGGTATTGTTTTGTGACATTTTCTGTTGCCTTTAGTCAAAAAACACGACTCTCTTTGCCAGGAGGCCACGAGGTTGTTGCTGCTCCCCGCTTTCTTGCGTGCCCCGTGGCCTTCTGACACTTGCTTCCACTCCTTCAGGAGTGTCGTGTTGGCCCCCATAGGACCTGAGATGACGTGAGCGGATGGAGGGGTGGGTCTGAAACCTGATGGCCTTGCTCACGTCGCCGCCCGCTGGCAGGCGCACAGTGTTTGTGGGAGACAATGTTAACTTCGGTAACTTCAGAGTAAACTCACACCCACCGGCTCACATCCGTAAGAATTTACACAACCCGTAATTCACATTCGCGGCCCGTCATTTTTCTTAGTATCCTGCCGTTTTTACTTACGAAAGCTCAAAGTTAGGCACTTAAAAAAAAAAAAGCTTACAGAACACTGCGGAGCTACACTTTCAAAGGGGAGAACAGAAGCTCATATATTCAGAAGGAAACTCACACCGTAGGGTAGGGCAGAGAGGAAAAAGGAAGTATTTAAAAATGAAGGCGATGAAAACCCAGGAAGAAAACCCAGGTCTTTTCTGTATTCTTTTGCCTCTGGAAAGGCTACAGCAGTGGTTCTCAAAGTGTGTTTCCTGAACCAGCTGTATCACCATTGTCCGAGAATTCATGTGACATGCACATTTGGGGACCCACTCCAAATACACTGCACTGGAACTTGGGTTGGGGTCTATCAGTCTATCTTACCAAACCCTCTGGGGGATTCTGGTGTCCGCTCCAGTTTAGGAATCCTTGTTTTAGGGAACAGAATTTTCGAAGCTGCTTTTCTAAGTCCATCCTCGAGCCAATCCCAAACTTTTGAATGTGAGCCAAGCACTTGCTGCTTGGTCTACACCACATACCATGGCACACCCAGCTCTCCTCCTAGACTGGAAGCTTCTGGAAGCTAGAGGCTGCATCTGATTCACTTTTGCATTTTCAGTACCCAGAACCAGAGGCCCAGACCAAAGCAGGTACTTAGGAAATTAGCTACAGGACAAAATGGCTAAATAAAGCCCAACGAATGAAGAAGAAGTATTTAGAACTATATACAGCCATTTAAGTTATTAGTTCTAAGTCGATAAATATAATCCATGCATAAATAACAATAACTTTTGCTTCCTTTGAAAATCAAAGGAGAAGAAATGGTCAAAGGAACATTTTCAAACAGTTTCTAGCGGGTACACTATTTTCTGGAGGAAAGCAAAAAGAAATCATTGAACACACCCCACACTAATAGCCTTTTACAAAGTGTGATGACAATTCAGTTGGTTCTGAATATTCCAAGCGGGTTTCATACTCAGACAGGACTCGCCTGCCCATTTGACAGCCGGGTCTCCTCCAGCTGAAAGTAGCCTGAATACGGCTATCACGAAACTGCGAGAACCGACAGCTTCGGCGCCCAAACCCGCCTGTGTCGGAGGGCCGTTCTTGGACAGAGGATGTATTCTGAGACCATTCCCATCGTCTCTCCATGAGAACCTGAAAGACCTGGAGTACGGTGTCCCTATAGCCCTTGGCGGCCCTCTCTGGCCCTCGGAAGGTGTCCTGCTTAGCCTTTGTTTTCTACCTTGGGATTTATCGAGACATTAATAAGCTGGGGAAGACCTGCTTTACACAGACATTCTCTGTTTGTCCCTGTGTGGCTGGAGCATCGGATCACCTGGGTTCTGATCCAGCCTCCAATACTTTCTGGCTTTTCTGAGGCTCAGTTTCCTCTTCTGTAAAATGGAAACAATTCTGATACTCGAGGATGACGTCAAAATATATATACACATGCACACACGCACACACAGTTGACCCCTGGACAACATGGGGGTGACGGGTGCTGACCCCCATGCAGTTGAAAACTGGCGTACAACTTTTGACACCCCCAAACACAATAAAGTAATCAAACAATTAGCCTTCTGTTGAACAGAAGTCTCACTGATAACATAAACAGTTGATTAACATACATTTTGTATGTTATATATATACTATACAGCTACAATAAAATAAGTTAGAGAAAGAAGATCACAACGAAGAGAAAATACATTTATCATACTTATTTTTAAGAACTCATGTATAAGTGGACCCAAGCAGTTCAAGCCCATGTTGTTCAAGGGCCCACTGTGTGTGTGTGCGTGTATCATATACATAAAATTAGGTGTCTAACACATAAAAGGAGCTTAATAAATATTACCTATTATAATTACTATTACTATGGCCTATGTGCTACTGGGGTTTCTTAAACTGGACTCCATGGGCCCCTAGAGATCCCAAAATGTTCAAAAGAGTGTCCATAAGGTCCCTGAATAATCTGAAAAAATGTTTCACATTTGAACATATTCCTTTCCTCTGGACGCACAGCCCCAGAATTTAATGTGGTCCCTGGCTCCTAAATTGTGAAGAGCCATGGTGCTGGAGCTTAGAGCAGCCAGGCTGTGTCCTCGAGATGCTGGAGCCGACCAGGAAGCTGGGGTGGTTCCTGTAACACTGGTGTGTCCCTCTGGGCCGGGGCGGGCCTCTGGGATCTGTGATTTTCATTCCACACCACGTGTGTTTGTTTTTCTCCTTCCACCTCATAACAGGAAATAGCATTTCAAATGCATGCTACCAGGAGGATAGGCAGACAGTTAATTTTCACCTCGAGCACGCCCAAGATTTAAGAAAACAAGAGAGCTCCAACCCACCGCGCCCAAGTACAACGTTCTTCGGAGAAGTGACATTCTTGGACAAGCTCTGCTCTTTCTGATGGGCTTCACCTGATGCTACCAGCCTGACGACCGGCAGCAACAACACTAGGCTGCCAGCCAAGAGCGCGGGGTTTTCTCTTGAACTCTGTCCTAACCGCTCCTGCCTTGAGCGAGCGCCTTATGCTCTTCTCCCAGGCTTCTTGTCAGATAGGAGTTATCTCCTCATGATCCCCGACCTTCCCTGTACAAGGACCCAGATTTACTATAGAAATGGCTATACTGGGCTGTCATTTTTACATCAATCGACTCAGAAAATATTTAAATCACCAAAAGAAAGTTACCACCGCTTTATGAAAATCTGAAAAAGATGTAGTATGTATACGTACATTTTTTTTTTCATCTACTGAAAAGACGGATGGATGAAAATATCATTTTATTCTGGCTACAGACAGCAAATGACAAACATGAGTTCAAGGATCCATTAAACAAATATTCATTCGGCATTTATGAAATGTCAGTTACTTTAATAGGGCTCGGGATACAGCATCACATAACAACAGCTGCTGCCTTCATGGACCTGATAGGGGCAGGGTAGGGAAATGTCGACTAAAAACACATATATTATTACCTACGGCCATTTTAAATTGTGCTCACGGGTGCTGCAAAAGACAAGCTGGATCCTGAGAGAGACGGTGCGGGGTGGTGACTGGATAAAGGGGGCAGGGGCAGCATCTGAGCTGAGATCGGAGGACGGTAGTAGCTGACCCTACCGAGGAGCATCAGAGCCCTGGTGAACAGAAGACCTCAAGTCAGCTGGGCCGAGGGCAACGCGCTTCACCTTTCTCTGGCCCACTTCTCTGCCTGTAAAATGAGGATGACGACGGACCTGGGATTTAATGAGCTAATAATTAAAATTTGCTTAGGACAAAGCCTGGCAATGGATAACGAGCTGTTGCAAAATCAGTGTCATGCAGGGGAAAAGCATGTGCTAAGGCCCTGAGATGGGAAAGCGCTGGGAGTCTTTGAGAAACTGGAAGGTTAGTGTGCCTTCAGGGTGGAGCATGAGTGGAAAGGTAGAGGGAACTGAGGCTCCAGAACTGGCAGGTAGAGTGGGGGGAGGGGCTGAATCCCATGCTAAGTTCAATGAGGGGAAGGGGGACAGTTTTACTGAAGTTCATTGCCCAGAGGTTGGAAAACCATTGTCTCTGATTTACTTCTTGTACAGTTCTCTCATTCAACGATCCTATGAAGTAACTCCTCCAAGGGAACAGGTTCTTTGGGCAAGAAGTTTTAAATAAAGAACCACTGTTTCATTCATGTTCATTAAACGGTTTTTCCCTCCACCTCGACCTCAGCGATAATAAATATAATTATATCTATTTTTAATGACTTTGGTTCCTTATTCTTCAGGTGCTGGAATACTGTATTTATTAACATATTTTAAGCCCCTTAAAAAGACTGCATTAATTCCTATGATAATTTATTACCCATAATTCATCCTCTGTTCTGAATAGACGTTAATCACCACAGAATGACTGATTTGCCTGCTATGGGCTAAGCCATGCTCTAACTAGTAGTTAGTCACTTTTTAACTCAACATTGTTGCTAAAACTGTTGATGACAATTTAGTTGTAATAATTGTTCCTCGTGCCCCTTCCAGCCCCAACTCCGAAGGACTTCAACCAAAAGGGAACAGCTTGGTCCCCTGCCACCGAGGATGAAAGGGATGATTCTGAATGTGTGTTTTTCTAGTAACACTCTGATTGGAAGAAAAGTCACACTAATGCCAGGTGTTCTGACCACTAGCGGCAGGTCAGCTGTCTGGCTGAAATAGGCATAGGGAGGAGGAGGGCCACGGAAGAGAGACGTGCACACTAACCCCCACACCTGCCCGGGGGAAGGCAGCAGGGCTGCCCCCTTCTGTCTCGAAGGTGGAGGAGGGTCAGCAAACCTGTGCCAATGCCATGCTGTGGTACGAGGGGTGCCACTGCATGGATCAATGCCAGGATCCCAGCACCCCCACCAACTTAAATGGAAATTGTTTTGGCAAAAGGAGGGAATAGGCTACCATGATATTTGGATCCAAATGAAAGGATGAAATTGAGTATAGATACACGAACTGCATGAGCCGGGTTCCGAGCCACGTGCCTTCCTCCACAGGCATTGTCTCAACAATACTCGAGCTGATCGGCGAGGTGCCGGAACGATCCCTTGTTTGCCTGGAGCACAGGGAACTCAAGGACAGTAATCGCTTATCTGCAGTTTTGCCTTCCACAGTTGCGGTTCCCCACAGTCAACTGCAGTCCTGAATAGTAATTGGAAAATCCCAGGAATGAACAATTCCTAAGTTTTATACTGTGTGCTACTCTGAGTACCATGATGGAATCTCGCGCCACCCTGCCTGGGCCATGAATCCTCCCTTGGTCCATTGTGTCCATGCTCTATACACACTCCCTGCCCGTTAGTCACTTAGTCACCACCTCGTTTATCAGATGAACGGTGCTGCGGTTCAAGACCCGCTTATATAGCCTGATGCTATGTCACAATGGACCACGAGGCGGACGTCATTCGCCTCGACCATCCCGTCATCTCACATCATCACAAGAAGGATGAGTACAGTACGTGAAGCAACTGTGAGAAACGTCGTATATACAGGGTTCAGTTATCATGCACAGTTTTGGGCATCCGCTGGGGGTCTTGGAACATAACCCCCACAGAGAAGGAGTATCTGCTCCTGTCACTTACTTAGAGTGACACGTTCAGCAACCGGCAAAGCACCAGGGTCTGTGCTCTTACCCTTTGACGAAACGGCCTCTGCAATCAATCAATCAATCCATCATCCATGTGGAAAGGACATTGAAAAGCATGATGAGGTACATAATACAGTATTACATGTCAGAAAACCTTTTAAAACAAAATCATAACTTGTCCCTGCGTGGGGGTTTGGAGTTTGGGGATGAGAAATGTTATTACTCATATCCGTGGCAGAAATAAATCTCTAAACCACTGTCTTTTTCTGGCGGAGTCTGTCAGAAAAGAGAGAAAGGCCAAGCCCTGAACAGACGACAGCTGCCATCCACCAGGGTATTGATACGGCTCTGGGGTAGAAGCGGCGAGTGCTGAGATGTGCAGAATGGGAGAAACACTTGAGCT
>PVJD01017054.1:0-18794 GCA_004026545.1 Mormoops blainvillei
TGGTTACCTCCCTGCCTGTCCCCCTGTCTGCCCACCTGCCTTATGTCAGCAGCATCCCATGGGTCCTGGAGCAGATCCTGTATCTGCAGCAGCAGCAGATCCAGCTCACAGAGCAGATCCGCATCCAGGCGAACATGTGGGCCACCCACGCCTTCCACCCCGGCATGGTGGGCGCTGACAACCGTAGAACCTTAGGCAGCCATGTGTCCCAGCAGGTTTCTGCAGCACCGGCTTTGCTCAACCAGAAATCTGGAAACCAAGATCTGAACACCTTGAAACAAGCCAGGCTACCTCACACAAATGTCCCTTCTACCACCAGCGGTGTGTCCCCAGGGCTGGCGTCGTTCGCCCCGAGGCCGGATGCATCAAGGGTGCTCCCGAACCACCTCCCAGGTGCTTTGCTACCTCAGGCCTCAAGCTCTGTGCTCTTCCAGAGCCCTTTATCCACTGCGGCAGTAAATCCGTCTGGGAAAGAGAAAGAGAAAGAGAAGCCATCTAATGTGTCTCCGATGGATGTCAAACCCAAAGACCAGGCCACCCTCCACGGGCATGTGTGTAAGTACTGTAGCAGGGCTTTTGGGACTGATAGCTCCTTGCAGATCCACCTCCGTTCCCATATCGGAGAGAGACTCTTTACCTGTCCTATCTGTGGTCACTGGTTCATCTCTGAAGCCCACCTCAGGGTGCACTTTTATCAACATGCCCAGATGCAGGCAAACCCCCAGCTGTTTGCAGAGTACCACAACCAAATGATGACAGGCAGCGGTGCTCCCTATGCACTCTCTGTCCCTGTCCCTGTCCCTGCGGATGAATCGCGTGCTTCTTTAGACAGAAGGCCTGCCTTGGTAACCGGGACCCCCAGTGTGGGGCTACCTCAGAATCCGTCTTGGGGGACTAATCCCAGGGACCTAAAGAGTGGCCCACTGGCCAATGACCTGCAGCCTGGGCCTTCTCCACGAAATGAGGATGGGTCTGTGCTCTCTGTGGCGGGACCAAACTCTGATTCCCTGACGGCTGGTGATATCCAAGGGAGAGAGACACCTGAGTCAGGGTCAGAGACCCTGAAGTTGCAGGAGCTGGTGGAGAACATTGACAAGACTGCCACTGACTCCGTTGATTGTCTCATTTGCCACCATGCCTTAAGCTGCCAAACCTCCCTCAGAATGCATTACCACACCCACCTTGGGAAGAGGCCATACCAGTGTAAGATCTGTGATCGATCCTTCTCCAACAGAGGCAACCTGAAGACACATTTCAAGACTCACCAAAACAACACATCTGTAAAGACGCAGTATTCATGCCCCATCTGCGAGAAGAAGTTTACCAATGCGGTTATGTTGCAGCAGCATACTCGGATGCACACAGGCGGTCAGATTTCCATCACGCCCGTGCCGGAGAATCCCTGCGACTTGGCACGTCCTGAGCTGATGGTTGGTGAGAGTGGCAGCACAAGTGCCGTCTGTCATGATGACATCAGAAGTGTCGATGTTGGCGCTCAGGATGTCTCTAGCAGTTCCACGAAGGTCCCCATGCCTCTTTCCAGCATCCACTTGGCATCACCTACACTAGGGTTCACCATGACGACCCCCTTAGATGCCTCAGGAAAGGTGGGCTCTGCTCCTGCGGTCCTGCAGCAGCAGAGCAGCAGAGGAAAGGGTTCGGTGGAGAGTGGTAGCTTGATCAACAGTTCATCGTCCTCATGGATGGGAGACCTGGAGCATAAGAGCCAAAGTACAGAAATCCCGGAGATGACGTCCTTGCAGGCCCTCTCCCCAGTGAGTGGCCAAGCAGAAAGCATCAAGTCAAAGTCTTCTAATGCTGGTGGCAAAGCACAGAGCCTGGAGAAGAGCCTCACTGAGATGAAAGGTTGTAGCAGTCTCCCATTCACATTTGTGCCAGCCCAGCCAACCTATGTCGGGGCTAAAGGTAGTGGTGCATTCGGATCCACAACTACGTCCCCAGGCATGACACCTTTGTTAGTGGCCCAACCAGACCAACAGGGCAAGCAACACGACAGCACGTCGTACAGGAAGAAGTACTCATCAGCCAGTGCTCTTCAGATGTGTGAGAAGACTCACATTGAGGAGAATCCTTTTGTGTGTAACATATGTGGGCGAGCTTTCACCACCAGAGGCAACTTGCAGGCCCACTATATGACTCACGCTGCCAACAATAGCTCTGCACACTGTGGGAGGAAGCTGGCAACTGAGAACACCAAAGATCTGTTAGGAGCAGAGGGAAAGAAGCTCCCTGACATGGTTCCCCAGGAAATCATGGTCCCTTCAGTGAACATGGACTCTGTTATGTGGAACCAGTACACTACTGTGCCCAATGATGGTCTGGCCACGAATACCAACGTGACGTCAGTGATCCAGAGAGTAGGCATTTCTACTCTCCCGACTTCCCTGGAGGCCGGCTCCCGTGTCAATAACACCACTGTCTGCAAGAGAGATTCACGGCGTTCCCAAACACCAGTTCTCTCACCTACCAAAGGAAAACAAGATAATGGTCAGCTAAATAAAGGAGAACCCATTCGGAAGAGAAATGCAGAGTGACTGCTCTAATACTAGATATTTTTTGGTTTTTTTCAGGAACCTATCTCCTGCTTGTTTTTTTTACTGGTGTACAAATGAGGTTTACAGTTGTACTCACATCAGGCAAGTCCTACAGTCACAGTGTTGCTATGCTGCTTTGCAAAAACAACACAAAATCATACTAAAACAAATACACACTGGTATTTTTTTTTTATTTTGAGAAGAAGTAGGTCTTGCAAAGTAGCTTTGTTACTTGCGACAAATATGTACATAAAACTTTTATAGGAGCTGAAGAAATTCATGGAAGGGTGTGTTTATTATTATAGATTCACATAGTAATTTTAATAAAAGTTTTCTTGATGTAGTTATGGCTGGTGTGGCTCGGTAGGTTAAGTGCCGGCCTGCAAACCAAGGGATCGCTGGTTCGATTCCCAGTCAGGGCTCATAAACCTGGGTTGCAGGCCAGGTCCCCCATTGTGGGTGTGTGAGAAGTGGCCACACGTTGATGTTTCTCCCCCTCTCTTCCTCCCCTTCTGTCTAAAAATAAATAAATCTTTTAAAAAAAATTTCCTTGGTGTGATTTATGACAAATAATTATGAATATCACCCCCCATCCCCAACCCAAATATGGTGTAAAGGCTACGAAGTTGGAGCAGGCAAGTCCTGGGTATGAAAATTTTAATTTATCCACTTCATTTATTTTTTATTTTTATAGCCTTAGTCTTTCTTTTCCTGTTTTATGATCACTGAATTGTTCCTAGTCCTTGTCTTAAACCTAAGAATTGATATATTGATGGAAGCAGCTGGATATTTTAACATATTTTTGTGACTTTAGTCACTTTTTGTGCGTGTAATATTAAGCAAATGACAAAATATTGCTCCAATGGTTTAATGAGGAAGATAAACGAAAGACACTAATTCCTGGGTGAAGGAGTCTTTCTCCCTCCATGTGGAAATGTAGATCAAGGCTGTTCCCAAAAGTTTGAGTTACTACACCTGACTTTAGGACCCCCCCCCAAATTTTTCCCCCCAAGTTGTGCCTTTCCTTTTGGGATTGTAAGTGAACACAATAATAGTATGTGTTCACACTGTGAAGTGGATATCGTTACAGAGGCTACACCAGAGGCTTTAAATAAATAAATAAAATTAATCTCCAGAAACACCTTACACACCTGGAAGGGAAGTGCTATGTACCTGAGAGTAACAGTTCACAGAATGTATTGCTGTGGACATAAATCAGTTAACTGGAATTGTGATTTATGTACCTGCACTCTTGCATGGGTTGCCATACCTCCAAAGAAGTGATAATACATATTTCCAGCCTTGCAAGGCTGAGACTCAGATCCTAGATGACCCAGTAGCCACATCAGCTTAGTCAAAGTAGAAAAGGGAAGGAAACAAAACTGAAGAATGAACCCACAATCCATATTCACCATAAAAGGATTCTGTTTGCAGCGCTGGGAAAGTGGCCTTTGTTTATTGAGTATAAGACTATATATACTGAGATCACTTAAATATTTACAGATCAGCTTGTGCTGCTCATGCTTTTTCTATGAGATGTGAGCCATATTACTCTGATGTGAAATCCTGGCTCAGGTTGGGTTCTCTGGGAGCAGAAACTGAAATGGGGATTTGTGTGTAAGTGCTGTGTTGAGGGACAGGTCTCAGGTACAGGAGAGTAAGGGAAACCCAGTGTGGCTGAAGAGGGAGCTAAGTAAGTATGTGGTCTCAGCTGGAGCCTCAACCTGAGCCCACAGGGCTCTGTGAAGCAAGATTCATGCCGTAGAGCAAAGGATCACTTATTTCTACTTGTCAGCAAGCCATTGGCTATGGGCTGCTTTGTGGGGGCTGTGGAGATGTAACCTCCCTGAAGTGGCTCCAGGTTGGCTGAGAGGAAGTCTTTAAAGGAAGGAGCACCTGTGAGCCATTAGAGACCACTCACTGATGGGTACACTGCCTCATGACAGGAATCTTGGCAGTGAACTAACGGTGTCTACAATAGGTCTGAAATTTTTACATGGTAATTGTGTGAGAACCTGGCTAGATGTTCCTCAAACCCATTTCTCCTTTCTGGGCATAAAGCTTGACTACATTGCCCAGACTCCCTTGCAGTTTGGTATGACTCTATGACTAAGCTCTAACCAATAGAAATCAAGAGAAGTGATATGTGCCACTTCTGGCCCTGGCCCATAAAACCCTCTATGAAAGCAGTCTTCCATGCACCCGCTCTCGCGAGCTCTGCTGAGTTCCCTTTTTATTTTTATAACCGGCAGGTGCAGAGGAGCTCCTAGGTAGTGTCTCTGAATGAACACCCCCTCCATGACCTTTGTTGGACTGTGCCATGAACGAGAAACAAATCATTATTATATGTTTGTTTCCGTAGTTAGCCTACTCTGACTCATTTAGTGAACCCCACATTTTTCAGGAACATGAATAGCTTCTGAAAATTCGATTTTCAGAATTTTATCAATTTAATAAATCTTGCTCAAATTTGTGATGACAGGTGCTGAGTAACTAAAGAATTTTTTCTTATTCCTTAAAACAAAAAGCTCTGAAGTATGTTTGAGTATTATGGTGACTTAAAAAAGCACCATGAAAATATACGGCTAGGGTAATGATTATCCAAAATACTGTTCAGGGAAACAAAGCAGGAAACTGCCTTCCCAAGGTTAGACAGCTTGCTATTGTTAACAAGTAGTGAGAATTGTTGGCTCCAGTTTGTCTGACATAACTGTTGGACTTTCCCAGTGCACGGGAAGCCTTTAACGTTTCTGCTCAGCCATTTCCAGGACTATCAAAGGTTTCATTCCGTGGAGAGAGGTCAACTGTCTGATAACTTACATAAGAGACCAGCGGGGCTGCTGAGAACAAGCTGTTTGTTGCTTGAGAAGAGCCATCTCAATTTGTCAAGCTTTGCTTCAGAGGATGGAGTTGGTATAGGAAGGAAGACGATACATTGTCTCTCTGTCTCTTGCGCGCGCGCACGCGCACACGCGCGCGCACACACACACACACACACACACACACACGGGTGGATACAGGATGAAATTTCACCGATGTTCAAAACTAGTTTTATAGGAGGCAGTAACTCCTGCCCAGCCTGCTGTCCCTCACCCATCACTTCCTTGCCACCAAGCCTCTGGGGCTCCTCCCTCTCCAGTGATCCTTTCGGTCCTGTCCTTTTGCCTCCACAGTTCCACCCGTTCATCAACATCCATTTTGGGCCCTCTTCATCAAACCTCTCAGGTTGAGTTTTGACCCATGGATTTTCTCTCTTCTCTAAATTCCCATAGCACTTAGCCCGCGGTGCACAATTTAGCACTTAATTATATACTGTCTTTTATTGTTTGTTTTTATTTGTTGGGTTAGTTTTGCATTTTCCAGTGAGGCTGCAGACTCTTTGAAAGCAACACATACTGGTTTTTTTTTTTTTTAATCTCCCACAGTATTCCTGGAGGGACATGGTCAGTATTCCCTGTTCTACCAGTGAGGGTTGATTGATGGAGTGATAGCCACAGATGTGAGACTTCCTATCAATTTCTGCAGCATCTGGTGCTTAAGAAAATCTAGCAAATATATTAAACCGAGTTCAGTAATGCAGATCAGCTCTGAATCTAGTATTCAGTTGGGCAAATCACGCCATCTCTGCGTCCATTTTCTCATCTGCAAAGTCGAGATAAAAACGTTTCTGTGAGGCCCAAAGGAGGCATGTAGCTTTGAACTAGCAAATGTTAGGGGTCACCATACCTCACATTTCTTTTCTCAGGTATTGCAGGAGAAAGTAGGGTTTGGCATTTATCACGAGGAGTGGGTCCCTTTTAAACCTCTGTTAGAATGGTGGGCCATTCTTAGGGAAGCCTGAGAACAAAAGGGAAGGTAGGAAGAGAATAAACATGATCTCTTGGCTTCTAGTTTTCCTGGGAAGGTATTAAGAGTTGTGAAAAATACAATGGTGGTAAGATTTTGAAACAGAAATGACCCAGGTAAGTTAGTCTTTGCTGCTCCTAACTTACCTATCCTTCCTGCTGTCTTAATTCTCTCCTGGAGTGTCTGAAGCAATGTCATGTAAGGAAAACTTAGTGAAGAGATAAGAACTTAATGGCTCTTGGAGTGGATTCTGCCCTCTATTTTATTTCTTTAGATCTCAAAAGGGAAATATTACTTTGGCCATCATTTATGAATTTTCTTTCTTATGTACCTTCCCCTGCAACCATCTGCTGATGTTTTTTCCTTTTCCTGTCCTCGGTCCTTATTTTAGTTGACCAAAATACCAAAGCATATATCATAGGCGCTATTTCTTGGGACGTTGTTTGTTTTCTGTTCTTAATTAAAGTAAAACTATTTGGGGTGAAAGTTTTACATCTCTCTTAAATCAAATTCTGAAACATGTTTTTTATTAGTGCATAACCCTGGACTGATTTTTTTTCTTTGGACTAGTGTTTCCCAGCGAGGCTTAATACATATACATGTGCAGTTCTGCCCAGGGCCTTTTATACTCCTTTCACTCTAGTATTTAACACTAATGGATGTTATTCATTTTCAAGGCTCAACTCCAGGTTTGAGCCATCCTTCAGAAAGTGGTCTAACCCTGTCGCCACCCTGAACACTATGGGGGGTCACTGGGACCCCGTTCGTATGGAGATCTGTATCTTTCAGCTTTTCAGGACCTAAGCAGTAATGTGGTGGAAAAGGGGAAGCCTAATTTCCCATGCGTCTTTCCTTTTCTGGGAAGGGCATGGCGTGCGTTCGGCAGGACACCTGCTCTAGCATCCTAGGGAGAAAACACCACAGCCTTCCCTGCCTCCTGAAAAGCGCCATGCTCCCAATGTGGGTCCCCTTCCAAAGAACCAGGACGGGAAGCCAAAGACGCCCCTCCTGCGCCCGCTGAACCGCGCTGGCTCCCGCCCTCTCGGGCCGGGCAGTGGGGCGGTGCAGGTGACCCAGCGCGGGGCCGGAGGCGCGCTGGAGTTAGTTACCAGGTGAGGCGCGGGCGGGGCAGCGGGGCGGGGCCGGAGTGTGATCCCAGGCTTCGATTGGTTCGTTCCGCGCCTGTCTACATGTGCCTCGCCGCGGAGGCACAACATTCAAGTCTGGGGGCGGGGCCGGCGGGCGCCTGGAGGAAGCGGCCGCGCGGCAGCTGCGGGGCGTGGGGGCGGTGGCGGCGGCAGCCAAGGCCCGAGGCTCAGGCGGCGGTGAAGGCTGCAACTCCCAAACCGGGAACGGTGCTCCGCTGGGCCTCTTTCCAGGCCCTATGGAGGCAGCGGCGGCGGGAGCGGGCTGCGGTTCCGGGCCGCCGCTGCTGCTGAGCGACGGTGAGCAGCAGTGCTACTCCGAGCTCTTCGCGCGCTGCGCCGGCACTGCCAGCGGGGGCCCCGGGTCCGGGCCCCCTGAGGCCGCCAGGGCCGCTCCTGGCGCAGCCACCGCAGCCGCGGGCCCGGTGACTGACCTGTTTCGGGCGTCGCAGCTGCCCGCCGAGACATTGCACCAGGTAGGTCCTCGCGCCCCTGCGGGTCTGTGCGATCATTTCTGTAGGGACAAGGGACGGGGTGGGGCGACAGGGCTGCCCACAGGGGCCCGGAGGCCGCTGCCAGGTCGCAGAGAAGGGTCTTCGCAGCTGCGAATGGCGGCGACGCCCTTGTCCCTCGGGGGACACCAGCCTCTTCTGCAGCTTAGCAGTGCTGGGTGCGCTCCCCGTCTTCCTCCCATGAGACGGACTGGTACTCCCTCCCCTCCTCCAGCCATTATTGGGGGTCGCAGCCGCTCAGACCCAAAGTTTGCCTTGTTCTGGAAGTGGTGTTTGTTTTGGCTGGTGTTTAGTTTAACCTCTGCTCGTTGCTCGTGCCCTTCCCTCTTCTGGGTGGATGGGAAGTGGTGGACACTTGGGATACCTTGCTGTGATTTGAACTTGAAGGATGTGTACTGTGTGTGTCTATAGGGCCGGGGTCCCAGGACTAAATGTTGCCTGTTGTATACATATCTACTATATATATTGCCCACTGACATTTCTGAATATTAGTATTAAACTAGAAGGCTGTACTGACAAGTTGCAGAGTAGGGACACAGGGCTGCAAGAGGACATCTTGCAGGGCAGAACCAAGTCTCCTAGTTAGGGCTCTAGGTGGACCCCAGAGGTCCGCTGTGGGAGACAGCTGTATTGCCCATATTACCATTACCTGGACTTGAAAATAGGGTTGGAAAGTAGCGTGTGTCATAGCTACCTACCTCCTTTTGGCTGCTCCAAACCTGGAAAAGGAGGAGGGGTTGATCCACAGCAGATACTTTTTGTCTTGTGCTTTCCTTGGAGCTTGGAGAAAGACTACTGGAGAAGCACTTTGTCTTTTGCTGTTACCAGCACCAAATGGTGATGAGATTCTTAATATCAGTCCCCAATCGTGAAATGAAGCTTTTTCTTAAAAGCGATAACCATTATGAAAGTTAACATCAATTGAATATTTAGAGTGGGGAGTGGTACTTTAAACTCTAGTTCCAGAGGCACACTCTGAGGGTTTTATGGTACACTCGCAATATCATTGCTTGTAGGTATTTTTAAAAATATTGCTGGAGCATGCATATGCCTGTCTGTGAGCATAACTTTAGCAACTCTGTAATCTTTCACCTTTTAGAATTCAGGATTTCTGAAAATATAATTAGTATTCAAGGAATTTAGTATGGCTGATTGTCCTTTACGAAGTCCTTGGTATGTAGGCAGTTCTGCCACTGCTGCTGAGCAGTTGAGCTGGACCAAGTAGAGAAAAACCGGTGCATTAAAACGCAAACCATGGTTACTACGTAAGGCGGTCAGAAAACACTCTAGCATATTAAATTTATTAAATGCTGTCACTGCTTCTCAACTGAAAAGGAACAAGTGACTGAGGCCACACAGCAAGTGACAGCTGGGCACCTATTAAGGCTTATTTTGTTGTGATAAGAAACATGGAGTGTGATAAGAAGTGTGTATATTAAATCTGAATATATTGGGGGACGACTCCTTAGGAGTTGGGGCTGGGGCTGTCCTGGTGTCAGAACCCATACTTCCTTGAGGTATAGGTAATTTAAAAAGAAACCAAGGCACAGTGCCTTTGCATGAATGAGATTCTATTCTTCATGTTCAGTGGAAACCTGCTTGCAAGAAGACTGGCAAAAGGGGACCTCTCTAGAATATTGCTTGTAGTAAATCTCAGAGCTTAAGCTCCCCCTTTCAGTCCAGCAAAACAAAATGCACCCTGTCTCATTAACCTGACAATCGCAGTAATCCAATATTCTTCTTACAGGTGAAAATTAACAGGAAGGGCATTCTGGACAGGGAAATGTAATCAGAAGAAATTCAAACAAAGCCGGCAGCCGGCAGCCACTTAATTTTTTACCAAACTCTTTGGTGGGGTGTGGTGTGTTTGAGTGTGTGTATGTGTATTTGCACTTTGATTTGCACTACTCTGTGAGTGTATTAGCCATCCTCTAAAACAAATGCAGACGTTTTTAGCCTTTCCCTGTTAAACAGGAAACTATAAGTTCAGGATTAAGTGGCCCAACAGGTGTAACTGCTCAAATCATGGAGGCACTAACCAGCTCTGGTAGGTTCGGTGATAACAGCCAGATGTTCTTAATGAGCATATAGTTAAGATTACCATAATATTTTAGGATGAGTGAAAGTCTTACCTGGATTAAATATTCTATAAGAACGCTTAATTTTGTTTCTTGCTTGGAATAAAAATAAACCACTATACCTGTTACTTTGTTATGGGAGTGAATTATCTTGGGGTTTTATTTCAGTTGAAATATATAACATTTATTAAATATATATATGTATTTTAATAGACTTTATTTTTCAGAGCAGTTTGAGGTTCACAGCAAAATTGAGGGCAAGGTACAAAGTTCCCATATAACCCCTACCCCTACACCTGCACAGCCGTCCCCATGATCAACATTCCCCACCAGAGTGATAGCATTTGTTACAATCGATGAACCTATATTGGCACATCATAATCACCCAGAGTTCATACTTTACAGTACGGTTCACTCTTGGTAATGTACTTTACTCTTGTTGATGGACAATCTGTGGATTTGGGTGAATGTATAATGACATGTATCCATCATTACAATATCATAAGAGTATTTTCACTGCCCTAAAAATCCTCTGTGCTCAACCCCCTCTCCTGACCCCCAAACCTTGGCAGGCAACTGATCTTTTTACTTTCTCCATAATTTTGCCTTTTTTTAGATTCTCATGTAGTTGGAATCACACAATATATAATCTTTTCAGATTGGTTTCTTTCATTTAGTAATATGCATTTAAGATTCTTCAGTGTCCATTCATAGCCTAATGGCTCATTTCTTTTTAGTGCAGAATAATATTCTGTTGTCTGGATGGACCACAGTTTATTTATCCATTCACCAACTGGAGGACATCTTGGTCACTTTTGAGTTTTGGCAGTTATGGATAAAATTGCTCTAAGTATCTGTGTGCACTTAGGTTTTCATCTCCTTTGGGTAAATACCAAGGATCGCGATTGCTAAATCATATAATAAAATGATGTTTAGTTTTGTAAGAAACTGCCAAACTGTTTTCCAAAGTGGATGTACCATTTTGCAATCCCGCCAGCAGTGAATGAGAGTTCCTGCTGTTCTACATCCTTGTCGGCATTTGGTGTTGTCAGTGTTCTGGATTTTGGCTATTTTAATGGATACGTAGTGGTATCTCTTTGTTCTTTCAATTTGCAATTCCCTAATGACATGATTTTGAGCATCTTTTCATGTGCTTATTTGTCATCTTGCATTGTTTTAACTCATCATAATAGCCTATTTTAAAAGGCCTTTTGGACTCTATAAGAGTATTTACCTTCATGTGCTGACTTATTTTAAAAGCAGGATTTTAGTAGTAGGTAGAAAAATGGTAGAATGAAACACTTAAATTAGAAAAGGAAAATATCAATGTCTGAGAAACAGGTAAATAATTTTTGTTTAATACTTTAAGATAAAGAACTAGAAATGTTAGAGTGATAGGTTTCCCAGTTCATGAAGCATCTCATTGGTATTCAAATGCTAGCATTCTACTAGAAGGCATAGGGTATGGTGGGAATCAGGTTTGGGTTTGCAGGGTATTTGAGGCATTTGAGTTTCTGTTGTGTATCAGACACTATTCTAGCTGCTAAGTTTATAGCAATGGGTCAAACACAAACCCCTGTCCTCATGGAGCATACATTCCAATGCCAATGTTTTTATTCTTCAGAGTTTGAAGAAGAAAAGATTTGAAATATAACATATAGAAATAAAATGTCTACCTTAAACTAGCAAGTTTTTTCTTTGACATAATGAATTAATAACAAACTGTATAGACTCCTTTATAATATCTGTCTTTTAGGATGGTATATTGGTCTTTGGGAATGCTGTGCATATTTCAGGTAGTCATTATAATTATTGTTATTTTTATTGATAACTTTTGTTTTGAAATAATGTCTATTTTTCCTTGAGATATAATTGACACATAATATTATATTAGTTTTAAGTGTGCAACATAATATTTGAATTTGTATATATTGTGAAATGATCACCATAATAAGTCTAACTAACGTCCATCACCACATGTTCACAATTTTTTCTTGTGATGAGATTATTACGATTTACCCTCTTAGCAACTTTTAGGTATACAATACAGTATTATTAATTATAGTCACCATGCCTTACATTACATCCCCATAACTTACTTATTCATAACTGGCAGTTTGTACCTTTTGACCCCCTTTACCTATTACCCCCCTCCAGCAACCACCAATTTTTTCTCTCTATCTGAGTGGGGGGGCGGTTGGCTGGTTGGCTGGTTGGCTGGTTTTTAGACTCCACATATAAATGAGATAATATGGTTTTTGTCTTTCTATGTCTGACTTGATGGTTAACTCTCGGACATTAAGGGGAATAGTTATAAAACTGTTGATTTTGCATTATCAGGAGAAATCACTGAACGGGGGAAAAGCCAGTGAGTAATGTCTGATTGTTTAAGCAACTTCGATTGAGAAGAAGTAAAACAAAGCTGTGAGAAGTATGGGATATTCTAAAAATTCCTGCACATGAGGCCTCTCTTTTGGGAAGAAGTCATATTTAAAGGTTTTCTTGCATTTCCTTGAAGTAACCAACTGTTTAGTAATTAAATAAAAACCGTAGGCAAAAGACAAAATTCTTGTGAACTTTTTCCTATTGTAGATTATTAGCCAGAACTATTTTTTTTAAAAATGCAAATGAAACAACTTTTTATTTTTGCATCTTTATATCATATCCTTTTGTAGCATATACGTTAGGGAGATAGAGGCCAGCATACTAAAATGGTAACAAGAAGTATATGCCGTTTGAGATAGTGGGGTTTTTAAAAATTTTTAAATTTTTTATTTTTTGGTGAAAGAGAATGAATGCCAGCAGATATAGTAAGTTCCAGAGCCAAACCATTGTCTGATTAAAAGGAGGACATTTGTATAATTGTTACCTGTTAACTCTGTTTTTAGTAAAAAAGACATTTCAGGTGTGCAAAACTAAAACCTTACCCAATAAATAACTGTATATGCACCACTCAGCATAAGAAGTAAAACAGCCCAGTTAATGTGAAAATTTCCTGTGACCCCTTTTTTGGTCCCATTTTCCTCCATCCCTACCCTAGAGGTTATGGCTGTCCTGAATTTGGTGTGCACGATTTGAAAAAAATTTAATTATTATATGTACTTGTGTATATACTTTATGTGTGTGTATATTGTGTGGGTATGTATATATACATGTATATGTAAAACAATTTAATTCTTAGTGTATATATGTGTGTGTGTCACTGAAACAATATGTTGTTTTGTATGGCTTTTCAACTTAAAATGAGGAGTATCATACTCTTTGTAACCTGCAACTTGCTTTTCCTCTCATTATGTTTCGGAGATTCATCCTTGTTGACATTTGTAGCTCTAGTTCATGTACCATATTTTGCTGTGTATAATGTGCACCCATGCTTTTGGTTCAAACTTTCAGGGAAAAAAATCTTTCATTTTATTTTTTTAATTCAATTTATTTATATTTAGAAACACAACCAATTATTGTATTCCATGGTATTATTTTGCATACAGATATTGTCATTACTTTCTAGAACTATACTTCAAACACATAAGCATAAATAAAATAATTAAAAACATTTATGCAGATACAGAATTAGTACTATCCATGTATAATGCGCACCCTTGTTTTTCCCTCAAAAATTTGGGCAAAAAAGTACACATTATACATGGCAAAATATGGTATGTTTCCGTTTTAAAAAATTAATTGATATTTGAGGGATGGGGGGAGAGGGTGAGGGGAGGGAGGGGGGAGAGAGAGAGAAAGAGAAACATCGATCTGTTGTTCTACTTATTTATGCATTCCTTAGTTGATTCTTATATGTGCCCTGACTAGGGATCGAACCCGCAACCTTGGCATACCAGGATGACACTCTAACCAACTGAACTACCCTGCCAGGGCCTTATGTTTCCTTTTTAAAATTTTTCATCACCTACTCTTACAATGACTCATCATTGTGGTACTGTAGAGACCTTTATGCTTAAGGAAAGTAGGTGGCATTTTCCTTTACATAGAATGTCACATGACTGGGGGGCTGTTCTGAATATGTACAGATATTAAAAATACCTTCATAGATAGCAAACTGCATACTGATATTTTTGAAAGTGTTAGAGGACCTTTGATTAGGCTTTCATAGGCTTACTCTTTTCTCATCTTTTTAAAAATGGAAAATCTCAAACAAACAAGTGGATAGAAAAGTACAATACATTAAACTCCTCTGCAGTTGACACCCAGACTCAACAATCATCAATACGTGGTCAATTCCATTCCATCTGCATTCCCACCTTTGTTCCCTTCCCTTTCTATTATCCAGACGTATGATTCATAGGTTTCATATTTAAGGAAGAAATCTGGGAATGGTCAGAGATGGGAACATGGAGGGATTTAATGTGGGCAGAAAAGTTACCGTGGTCTGTGGTTAAATGGCAAAATTGAGCGATGGTTCCATGCAATCAAGCCATTGGCAGCCTTTAAGATAATAGTGTTTGAGCACTGCTTTAGAATACTTAGGGAAACCATTAGGGATTGAAAAAGTAACAAAGCGAAGACTAGAAATACAAGATGGACTTGAATATTGTCCTAGTTTCATACCCTAAACTAGGGACAGCCCTACTTTAAGGGTATAGAATATTGATTTTGAGGAAATCTTGAGTTGTTTCACTAATTATTGGAAACTTTTTAAAGAGGGTTTGGTTCCCTTCCAGGTATTTTGAAACTTTCTATTTGTTTTCTAAAGGCAAATGTCTAATATTTTGTATTTATATCATTATGTTCTTCGGTACATGTTTATTGGTGGGCAGACTGTCTTAGTCTGTTTGGGCTGCTATAACAAATAGCTACAGACTCGTGGCTTATAGACAACAGATATTTATTGCTCACAGTTCTGGAGACTGAATGTCCAAGATCAAGGCACTGGCAGTTTTGGTGTCTGGTGAGGGCCTCCTTCCTTGTTCATAGCTGCTACCTTTGTTCCCTGTCCTCATGTGGTGGAAAGGCCAAGAGAGCTTTCTGGCGTCTTATAAGGGCACTAATCCCATTCATGAGGGCTCTACCCTCCTGGCCTAATCATCTCCGAAAGGCCCCACCTTCTCATACAATCACATTAGGCATTAGGATTTGAACATAGGAATTTTGCAGGGAACAAAGACATTCAGATCATAGCAGCAACCAACAAACCTGGATTTCTCAGGACTGAGGGGTTTCCCGGGATGTTGAGATTTCAGTTTTCAAATCAGGATAGACCTCGGTCACCTAGGATTGTTGGTCACCCCAACTGTTGGTTACTGCATTAGTTATCTATTGCTTTATCATGAATTTTCATAAATTTAAATTGCAGCTTAAAACGACACATATTTATTATCTCATTGTTTCTGTGGGTCAGGAGTTCTGACATGGCTTAACTTGGGTCTTCAGCTCAGAGTTTTACAAGGCTGAAATAAAGGCGTTGGCTTAGCAGCATTCCTTTCTGGACCTTGGGGACCTCTTCCAAGCTCACTTAGCTGTTAGTAGAATTCAGTTTTTTTGTGATTTTAAGACTAAAGCCCTCAGCTTGTAGAGGCCACTTGCCATTCCTTGCCACATGGCGCTCTCCATAGGCAGTTCACAACGTGGCTGTTTGTTCCCCTAAGCCCAGCAGGAGATTATTCTCTCCAGTTGGCCTAGATGAGTGATATCCCATCGCCTTTGCCATATTCCGTCGGTGAGAAGCAAGTCTCAGATTCTGTCTGCGCTCAAGGGGAGAGGATTATGTAAAAGCCCAGACACCAGGAAGTGAGAATTAACTCAGGATGAGGAGCGCCTTAGGGTCTTCCCACCACAGTTGCCTCTTAGAGCTTTCTGAAGCAGAAAATTATTCTGATCAGCTTTTTGTGGCCAGAATATATAGCTTTGCTTCACCACTCATTTCAGATATCTTTATCTTCTTAAAAACATTCTCATGCATAATTCATTTTCTCATGCCAAGTAGAATAGGCAAATATATGTCTTTTAGGGTATTATTTTCAATTTCAGTCTTTAGGCAGTTCGTTTTCCCTCTCAATTAGTAGGAGGCAGGAAAAAAGTGCAAAAGCAGATGCGAATGCTCTGCATGCCACTCCTGCACAGAATACTGTAAAGTAGGGTCCAGGTCAGGGTCTGTGACTTTAGATGTGGGGAAAATACATCTTTATTTATACCAACCCCTAAATGAAATCAAGCATTTCTTTCTATTATGCATGTAGGCAACAAACCACAGTAGTATTAGCATGACCTGTGACTTAGCATCACCTTTAGAAATAGGATATTTTGAAAATCATACTACAGTTGTCTCAGATATGTCAATGACAGTTAACAATAGTTTAGACACATTGGCTGATCTTATTCATTGGGTTAATAAAGAAACAAATGTGTTACTACCACCAACTTGTTTTTTTAACTGTTTTGATAGCTGCATTTTAATATATTTCTTTTATAATCCTATGTATTTTAAGTGTTTAATTCTATGCATTTAAAAACATTATTCTGATGAGAAGTCCATGTAGACTGCCAAACAGGGCCACAGCACAAAAATGGTTAAGAAGCCCTGCTTGGAAGGGTTGCAAGGTGTCAGGACTAGAAATTTCAGTTCTTAGGAGTCATTTTTTCCATAGTCGGAATGGCAGTGTCACTGCTGGCCAGCCCCAGGGCAGGATTGTCCTGTCCTCTGGTCCCTCCCCCTCCAGTCCATCTTGCGAGAGGGAAGGAAGCCAAGAGTGAAGGAGCGCTCAACTGCTTCCTCCAGGACTTCACCCTTGGCTTCTGCAGTCCGGGCCCTGAGCTCTCTCTGCTCCTGACCCCTATCTGGCCCTCTCAGCCCTGTCTCTCTCCAGAGAGTCCCTCCGGAGCAGGTGCTTGCTGGCTTTGGGCCTCTTTTATTTGCCACTATTTCTACTTCCAAGACTGGCTAGACCATGGACTTGAAGGAAAAAGTGATTCTAACTGACTGGAGAAATCCAGCTGTCTTTATAAGTTAATTCATGACCAGAAGAGGCTATTAACATTAGGCTAGTAGCAAATGTTTGTTTTGACTTAATTCACTTACAAAACTTTGCCATTGGTATACAGAAAAATGTCTTTGTTCAGCCTCCTGGGGGTAATTACGTGGTTTACCTGTGTTAATTTCCTGACTAATTGAAGTAAACTCCATAAATGCCAGCAATTAAGAATTGTTTTTGTTTTTTTGAAAAGCAGGCTTTCTTAAATGTGTAACGTTTGCCCCTGATGTCTTCAAAAGAACATACTTAACACAACAATCTCTTTGTTTCTCCCTTAGTTCAGGGCCAGCCTTGTGAAAAACAGATGATTATATGCAAGCAGCTTTTTGCCCCTGAAGATGCTTGGTGTGCTTGCTTTTTGAGGTTTTTTTCCTTTAGGATCTCTTTCAAATTAAAAATGTTTCAACTTCTTTCCTTTGTGTACACTCTTGTACCTTCATAGTCCTATTACTGAGAGGTGGCAGTGGAAGTAAAGCATGTGCACATTAACATGTGGATGTTTTAGATTCTTTTAATTTGTTCATTGTTCTGGATCAAGGGTTCTCCACCTCAGCACTATCGACAGTTTGGTCTGGGTCATTCCTTGTTGTGGGGTCTGCCCTGTGCATTGCAGGGTGTCTAGCAGCATCCCTGGTCTCTACCCACTAGATGCAAGTATCTGTCCCTCCCAGAGATGTTACAACCAAAAACATTTTCAGACATTGCCAAGTGAACCCCAGGGCAAAAATCTACTGTGGTTGTAGCAGCTACCATTTATTTACTGATTACCATGTACAACCTTGTCTTTTAACTTTTAGAAAGCTCATTTTATTTAATTCTGACAGCCAAATCAGTTTGAAGAAAATAAAATGGAGGTGCAGAGGTTCAGTAACTTTACTAAGGTCACAGAGATAAGTGACTTTTGGCAATACTTTTCATTATTATTTGGGTTGAAATTCAGTCTTTGTTGAAGAGACAAACTAAAAAAGAAAGGGAGGTTTCCTGATGCTGTCTTAATGGAGAGGCTATTGTTTTCATAGCAATTCTGTATAAATGTTGGGATTCTTCCTTAAAGGGTGATTCTGGGGGGTGGTTACCTGAGTAAGAGATTTGGGCCATGTCTAAAGAGTTTCTGTGCTATGGTGAAGCAGAACATGGGACAGTCTAAGGTCATAGCAGATCAAACTTGGAAGCCAAGGAAGCCATCAGAAATTGGATGCTCAGAGGATTTTACTGAAAGTAGAGCCATCGAGGCGCGGAAAGACTGGCAACAGTCGGAAGCCAGTGCCGTCTCTAGCTCTGAAGGGACCAGGGGAGGGAACGTTGCTGGAGCTGTGAAAGATAGTTCCCCAGCAGACACAGTAGTGTAGAAGAACTCAGCCATTGCCAGAGCTCCGGCCGGGGAGGGGATGGTGGGCTGAGGGGCAGATAACCCACTCTGTCCCCTGCCCTCTGGTGTGCCTCAGTGCCTCTCATTGTCTTCACCCAAGCAGAAGTCAGGGGCAAGGGTTACCTGGATTTTGAAGCTTGTAGAAGTCAGCCTCCTGGTCAGAGGGGATGAATAATTGCTGGGAGTAGCTCTGGGGGACAGAGAGGAAAGGCCACACAGGCCACAACCCTGACTGGGAACATGGCTGGTGTTGGGAGAGAGGGAAGTCCATTTGTGCCAAGCAGGGTCTGGGTGTATGACCTC
>PVJD01017055.1:0-18790 GCA_004026545.1 Mormoops blainvillei
CAAATGGGGGAAGGACTGAGGGTGGGAGGTGGGGAGGGGTGGGGCTGGGGAAAGTGGTGGTAGGAAAATGTTGATGTGGGGATGATGGAATGGGGTGCAGAGTGGAGGGGATAAAGAGGATGAAAAAATGAGACAACCATAATAACAATCAATAAAATATACAAAAAAGAAGAAAACTCTATTCTTTCCTCATTGACTTGTCATTTTACAAACAATTGACTGTAGCCATGGCTGGTGTGGTTCAGTGGATCGAGTGCTGGCCTGAGAACCAAAGGGTTGCTGGTTCGAACCCCAGTTACGGCACATGCCTGGGTTGTGGACCAGGTCCCCAGCAGTGGGCACACGAGAGGCAACCACAGATTTATATTTCTCTCCCTCTCCTCCCTCCCTTTTCCTGTCTCTAAAAATAAATAAATAAATATCTTTTTAAAATAAAATAAAATAATTGATTGTAAATGTGAGGAATTGTTTCTGCACTCTCAGTTTTACTGCATTGATCTATATGTCTGTCTTTATGCCAATACCACACCATTTTGATTACTATAACCTTGTAGTAATTTGAAATTGGGAAGTGTGAATCAATCCACTTTGTTCTTGTTTTTCAAAATGCAAGAGCCCTTTTTTAAAAGAGACTTTTTTTTGAAAATTTTCTTTTAATACCTGTGATTTAGTTAGAGCTAGAACATTCCCCCTTTTTCTTTTTTATAAAAATTTTATTTATTTATTTTTATAGGGAAGGGAAGGGAGAGAGAAAGAGAAGGAGAGAAATGGTGATGTGAGAGAGAAACATCTCTCTTGTACAAGTCCTGACTGGGGTCCAAATCCTCAGTGCAGGAATATGCCCTGACTGGGAATTGAACCAGTGAAATTTCACTTTGCAGGATGACACCCAGTCCAGCCACACCAGTCAGGGCTATTTTCCCTCATTTCCTAGATGTGAAAAATGACACCCTGAGAGGTTAGGTGACTGGCTTTACAGCTTGAACAGCAACTGAATAGAGCTGTGACTAAAACTCAGGTTTTCTTACTCCCAACTCCAAAGCAAAGATGTTTTCATCAGACCACACTTTCTGCTTTTGTTTCTTAAAAATTTTAAATGAAAGCCTTGACCGGTGTGACTCAGCTGGTTGGGCATCATCCCACAAAACAAAAGGTTGCTGGTTCAGTTCCTTTTCAGGGCTCATGCCTGGGTTACAGGTTTGAAGGCAACCAATTGATGTTTCTCTCTCACATCAATGTTTCTCTCCCTCTCTTTCACTCTCCCTTCTCTTCTCTCTAAAAATAAATAAATAAAATCTTTTAAGAATGTTAAATGACATACGTGATATTGCTGAAAGAATTCTGTTAGGTTTCTGCGTGGAACATGATTTATTTTTTCTTCTTTCCCTTTGTCCAAATTCTGTATTAACAATAAGAAAAATTTTACTGTGCCAATTTTATGCCCTTATTATACCTGAATTTATCAGGTTGGAAATGTTTGTGTAGCTTTAGTTTCCTGGATGAAAATGTATTTGGAAAATACAAAATATAATGCAAATTATTAGACAGTGCCCAATGTTGAATGTGAAGCACAGTCCATAACACAGAGAACATCAAAGGAATATGTATCTAATGGAACTTTAAACATAATTTGGGTGATGGGATATTACCTGTATATAGTGGTATGCATGTAAGGTTCTTATGAGGGGTGGGAAAGCTGGCATGGGAAAATTCAGAATCTCCCTCAAGACACAATCAGGCAGCCATTTGTTCTGCCTATTATATGAAGAAGACAACTCTATGCAGAACATATTTCAAAAACATCCTCTTTATAAAACAAGTATATTTTATCCTTCAGATTTACCTATTCAAACAAAATATTTCATTCTATAGCATTCTAATTGCAAATAGGAAACATCTACATTAAGATGTAAGTCCCAGTAACTGTGGTTCTTCAAATTTGAAATCCCTCAATTCCATTTACTCTGAAAATGAAGCCATGTGTCAAAAACTCAAAACTCAACAGAGGAGGCCTCAAGTTTCAGCTTGTATAAAAAGATATGCTTTCCTTTGCATATATTCCCAGAAGTGGAATTACTGAGTCAAAAGGCAGATCGATTTTTAATTTTTTGAGGTGTCTCCATACTCTTTTCCACAGTGGTTGCACCAGTCTGCATTCCCACCAACAGTGCAAAAGGATTCCCCTTTCTCCACATCCTCACCAGCATTTGTTGTTTGTTGGTTTATTGATGATAGCAATTCTGACTGGTGTGATGTGATATCTCATTGTGGTTCTACACAGTGGAATACTACTTAGCCATAAAAAGGAGAAAATTGTACCCTTTGCATCAGTACAGATGGACCTGGACATTATGTTAAGTGAAATAAGTCAGTCAGGGAAAGACAAATACCATCTGATTTCACTCATATGTACAAGCTAATGAACAAACTGAACTAACAAGCAAAATAGAGACAAACTCATAGATAGAGAGCAGTATGACAACTATTGGGGGGGGAGGTTAAGGGGTGGAGGGATTGAGCAAAAAGGAAATAGGATTCATGGACAACAGGGTGGTGATTGCTGGGGGGAGGGTATATAAGAGGACGAAATGGTAATGGAAAAAATACAATAAATATTAAATCAAAGAAATGTTTAAAGATATGTTTTTATTTATAATATTTTTTTGGCTTTTGGTGGTACAAGAATATTATTCTGGTTTCCTAGTATAGCTATCTAAAGCAAACCTCTGCTTCTTGAAATGTACATGTAATCAACTGCCTGCCAGCAGTTGATAAGGCTTCTGATGCATAGAAATTCAAAACAGAAGAGTTTAGCTATTTCTCTGTCACTTGAAATAAGCTTTAACCCAAGCAGATGAGTAAAAGCGGAACAGGGTTAAGGCTTCAGCTTGTTTCACATCTATGCTTGCAGCTACCTAATTAGCATGTAGTGAATATCTGAAATGACTTTTATTTGATCAGTCAGCATGGGTGCTTGCCTGAGAACCAAAGAGTCACTGGTTCAATTCCTAGATGAGGCACATGCCTTGGTTCCCGGCCAGGTCCCCAGTAGGGGGCGTGCGAGAGGCAACCACACATTGATGTTTCTCTCCCTCCTTTTCTCGCTGCCTTCCCCTCTGTCTAAAAATAAATAAATAAAATCCTTAAAATATTAAATAAATCACCTTTTCCCTAGGAAATCATTCAACAAATAGTCTCTTAGAAAAAAATAAATGAATATAACTCAACAACAGAAGCTAAACAGCGGAACTATAAAATTCATTTAACACCCAACCTTACACTCCTTCATAGACAGACAAAATACAAAGAGTAGATCTGATTAAATAAGGAAAGCGTAGGAATGGAGAAATGTATATTCAGTGGAAATTACCCTGACTTTTCATCCTCTGCAAAGTGAAGCATCTTTAAGATCAATGTAAAGCCAAAGTCTCTCAGGCCAGGAGCAAGTTAAAGGCCTTCTAAGCAAAAATGCCTGACACAATGTGGAAATTTCCAAACTTTATTCCTTCGCCTCTTGGCATGACCCACTCCAAAGAGATGATGTAGGTTAGAAATATGCTAGAACTAGGATAAACAGCACCCCCTGCTATAGATCCACGTCCTCCTACATTTATAATATGCTTATGTATCTTCTTGAAAAAAGTGTGAATTTTCAGGATTATCTATACCATATTTACTTACCAAGAATTCTATATAATAATCCATATTCTACTTTTTGGAATGGAAAATTTACTTATTTGCTAACTCAGGGAGACCTGGAAAATGAAAAAAATTTACAGGTTTCATCAATTGTCCTACTTTAATGTGATGATGGAGGGGATGTTTTGACTGGTTGCCAGTTAGCATGTTCTGGTTCTGTTGCTATGATAATCTCTTAGAAATGAATAACATTTTGTGTTATTCAGGGCACTTTCATACATACTTTAACATCTAAGGTCCCTTTTAGCTCTCAAATTTTATGATCTAATATTGTTCTCCTAATAGCCCTATGAAGTAGGCTGAACAGTTTCCTTAACCTGCTCTGAGCCTCAGTTTATTTGTGTATAAAATGAGAGAGTTGGTTTACAGCAATTGTTTGCATCCTTGGTTGAATATTCACTTGCCTGGGGAGATTTTGAATTTGGCAAAACAATGGGATACAAAGTCACTATTCAGAAATTGAAGGCATTTTTGTATACCAACAACAAAATATCAGAAACAAAAATTGGGGGGGGATCCCATTTGCTATAGCAACAAGAAAAATAAAGTACTTAGGAATAAACCTAAATGAGGAGGTAAAAGACCTGTACTCAGGAAAACTACATGACAGTGAAGAAAAAAATTAAGGAAGACACAAATAAATCAAAGCATATATTGTGTTCATGCACTGGAAGAATTAACATCATCAAACTGCCCATACTACCCAAAGCAATTTATAGATTCAATGCACTCCCTATTAAAATACCAGTGACATACTTCGCAGATATAGAACAAACATTTCAAAAAATTTATGTGGAACCATAAATTACCATGAATAGCTTCAGCAATCTTGAGAAAGAAGAACATAGAAGGAGGGATCATAATACCTGATATCAAACTAGATTACAAGGCGATAGTAATCAAAACAGTCTGGTAATGGCATAAGAACAGACTCATAGATCAATGGAACAGAATAGAGAGCCCAGAAATAAATCCATGTCTCTGTGGTCAATTAATATTCGACAAAGGAGGCAGAAGTATAAAATGAAGTAAAATTGCCTCTTCAACTAATGGCATTGTGAGATCTGGACAACTACATGCAAAAAAAATGAAACTCGACCACCAACTTACACCATACACAAAAATGAACTCAAGATGGATTAAACACTTAAATAAAAGTCACAGCATCATTAAAGTCCTAGAGGAGAACATAGGCAGGAAAATCTCAGGTATTTCACACAGCAATGTTTTCACTGATATGTCCCCTAGAGCAAGGAAAGAATAAATAAATGGGACTGCATCAAATTAAGAAGCTTCTGCATGGCTAAAGAAAATATCAGCAAAATGGAAAGGGAACAACTCTATGGGAAAATATATTTGCCAATGATACCTTGGACAAGGGTTTGATCTCCAAAATATATAAAGAACTCACAGGACTCCACAGCAGAAAGACAAGCAATCCAATTAAAAAATGGGCAAAGGATATGAACAGACACTTCTCCAAGGAGGACATACAGAGGGCCCGCAGACATATGAAAGGATGCTCAGCATCACTAGCCAACAGAGATGCAAATTAAAACCACAATGAGAAACCACTTCACCCCAGTCAGAGAGACCATCAAAAAAATCAAAAAACAACAATTGCTGGCAAGATTGTGGAGAAAAAAGAACCCTAGTACACTGTTGGTAATGCAGACTGGTGCAGCCCCTGTGGAAAACAGTATGGAATTTCCCCAAAAAGCTAAAAATGGAACTATCTTTTGACCCAGCAATTCCAGTGCTGAGATTATACCCTAAGAATCCTGAAATACCAATTCAAAACAACCTATGTACCCCAATGTTCATAGCAGCACAATTTACAATAGCCAAGTGAGGAAACAGCCTAAGTGCCTGTTAGTAAATGAGTGGATCAAAAAACTGTGGCACATTTACGCAATGGAACACTACACAGGAGAAAGAAAGAAGGAGCTCCTACTCTTCGTGACAGCATCAATGGGTCTGGAGAGCATTATGCTAAGTGAAATAAGTCAGGCAGTGAAAGACAAATACCATATGATCTCACCTATAATTGGAGCCTAATCAACAAAACAAGCGAGGAAAATAGAACCAGAGACATTGAAATAAAGAACAAACTGACAGTGACCAGAGGGTGGTGGAGGGGGATAATAAGGGAAAGAGGGGGAAGGGTCATCAAGGAACATATTTAAAGGACCCAGGGACAAAGACAATGGGTAGGAGGATTGAATATGGGAGGTGGGGCATTGCAGGGTAGGGGAGAGTAATGGGGAAAAATGGGGACAACTGTAATTGAACAACAATAAAACAAAATTTAAATAGATAAATAAATAATACTGATACTGATACCTGGGCCCACTTCCAAAAATTCTCATGTAACTGCTGTGGGGCCAGGTCTGAGCACTGAGTCTTCTGCGAGTTCTTCAATGTTTCTAATAAGCAGCCAGGACAGAAAATTACTGGACTAGATGAGGTTTAAGGTCCTTTCCATCTCTGACAATCTGAGTCTGGATGTCATTTGCGTTTCGTGGATGATGGAACTAAGGCACAGAGGCTAAAAACTGCCAATGGTTAAAAAGTAAGTCAGTTTTAAGTGGGAGATAGAACCTCCTTTTTTTTCTACTTCAAAGCTTAGACCTCTGTTTCAGGCTGCCTTTCGTTTACCTAACGTCTCAACCTGGAATGGTTCTTAACCATAACTTTGCCCTGGGTACCTTTATGTATAAAAATCCAGCATTTCATAAGAAATTTCCCCTTTGGCCTTTCTCTGTGGAGTTCATTGTACCCTCTCCTCCATTCGAAGGCCTTCCAAAATTAGCTTCCGCCTGGTCCTGAACTAAGCATGCGCACGTTCCTTTAGAACTCACTACTAAGTCATCCTCCATTCATTCATTCATCTAATATATATAGTGAGCATATACTTTGTTATAGATAATGTTCTAGGTGCTGAGGATATATCCATGAATAAGACAATACCTCTTCTACCAACAGTTGTTTCTGTGTTACTCTACAAGACTGAAGACTTTATTCTAGGTTTGGAGCATGTCTTCCTAAATATATTTAAAAGCACTTCAAGACTAGATATTCTGTTTTCTGGTACTTACACAGAGTACCCTAATGTTCCTTGAACAATACTCTATAAATAACAGGTACATCTTTTATTTAATGATTATAGAGGACTATCACAGTTAGTTACTCTTAACAGAATCTAGTATATTTTTAAAAACCACTGATATTTCTGTGTTGTCCATCATAACTTCTCTTTCATTTCTGATTTTTTTTATTTGAACCTTTTTACGTTTTTCCTTAGTGAGTCTAGCCAGAGGTTTGTCACTTTTATTAACCTTTTAAAAGAACTAGCTCTTTGTTGTATTAATTTTGTTCTCTATTTCATTCAGTTCTTCCCTAATTTTTATTCTTTCCTCCCTTCTGATGACTTTTGGGTTTCATTTATTCTTCTTTTTCTAGATCTTTAAGGTATAATGTTGGGTTGTTTATTTGGGATTTTTCTTGTTTCTTGAGGTAGACCTGTAATGACATAAGCTTCACTCTTATTAACACTTTGACTATATCCCAAAAGTTTTGATATGTCATATTGTCATTTTCATTTGTCTCTATTATCTTTGGATCTCTCCTTTTATTTCTTCCTTTACCCAGTTGATTTTTAGTAGCATGTTGTTTATTTCCACATTTGTGGTTTTTCCTGCTTTTTTTTCAGTTAATTTCCAATTTCAAAGCATTCTGGTCAGAGAATATGCTTGGTATTCTGGTGGTAAGGTAGACTGGTACAGCCACTATGGAAAACAGCAAGGATGTTCCTCAAAAAATTAAGAACAGAGTTACCATATGAAATAGCCTACCCTCTTGTGGGTGTCTATCTGAAAAATTTGAAAACAGTTATTCACAAAGATATATGTACCCTTATATTCATTGCAGCATTATTCATGGTGGCCAAAACATGAAAAAAACTGAAGTGTACTTCAATAGATGATTGGATAAAGAAGATGTGAAACACACACACACACACACACAGGGTCTGGCAGAGGTAACATCTGCTTGAGTGTGGTTAGTAGGGAAATAACATCGGTGTAATAATTTATAGTTTTAATTTAAAAATTTCACCTAAAATGTCATATGGTGTGCTTGAGTGTGACATTGTTATGTTACAGAATTACATGCTTATGATTTTGTAATAAAAGACTTTGTAATAAAAGGGGGGTGTTATCTGTGCCAAACCTGGTGTGCATGTGTGTGTATGAAATAGTACTCAGCCACCATAAAAGATGATACACTGCCATGTGTAACAACATGGTTTGATCTTCAGAATATCATGCTAATCAAAATAAATTAGATGGAAAAAGTCAAGAATCACATGGTTTTTAGTCATGTGAAATATATAACTTAAAGCAACAAATGAACAAACAAGACAAACAAACAAATAAAAACTAATAACCAACAGTATGGTGGTTGCCAGAGGGAAGGGGGGTAGGAGGATAGAAAAGGGTAAAGGGTGTCAAATATATGGTGAAGGGGGGCAAATATATATTATGATGTTGGGTGGTAAACACAATGCGATATACAGGTGATGTATTATAGAATTGTATACTTCAAACCTCTATAATTTTATTAACCAATGTCACCTCATTTAATTTAATAAGGTTTTTAAAAAAGAAAACCACCAATAAATAAAAAATATCGGTCATTTTGTTTATTCTGTATGTTATATATAATTAAAATCTACTAATGTCTGAGGTTATTTCCAGTGTGGAGTCATCTCTAGATATCAACAGGATGTAGTTTAAGCTTGCCAATTTGAGATCTTCCAGATGTCAGTTAAAGAATCATAGAACTTAAAGTATAGAAAGGACTAAAGTACATAGAATGTTTGCATTATGGAAGAAAGTTTTGGGGTAATCTATTCTAAAAATTAGAAACTGAGACTCAACAAGGAGCAGCAATTTGCCCTAGATTACCCAGTTCTTTAGTGGCAGAGCAAGAGTCTCTGGGTCTCTTGCCCAAGGCCCTTTTCCATCATCCCTCCCTCTGTTGCAGTGATTGGCAAATGTGTTCTATAGATAATCATGCCTTCAGACTCCAGGCTGAAACATCGGTTCTTTTCTAGATCTTGCACCTGCTGGTCAGGCCGCACAATTGACTAAGGAATTGTCCTTAAAACAAATTTCTTTATAATCATACACATCCTATTGTTCTGTTTCTATGAATAATACTGGCTAACACAGGCCTTATAATAAATATGTTGGGCTTTGTGATCCCCCATGGTCTGTCTTGCACATTTTTTTCCTTTTTTTAAAACCTATCATTTGCTGACCCTGATCTATTGTATTGTAACAGAAAATCAAGTTCACCTTTGTATTTCAAAGGAAAGATTCCTAGAGACTGCAAACACTGATCTACCTTAATTTTTTCAAATTATATTTTACTCTGGTTATTTTGTTGTATATACCAATAGTTCTGCCTTTTGTGTGAAGATTTCCAGTGTCTGTATCTTTGCATTTATGCTGTGTGCATTATATATACAAACTCAGCTACCCAACAACATTCTGTTCTGTTTCAGGCTAAGACTCAGTAAGGGTAAAGGCAATTTGGAGCAGATGCTGTCATCCTTGAAAGCCACATTTAGCTGGGGATATGGACATGTATTGATTTAAACAGATTATTTTTTTGCTTTACAAGAAGGAAGTGAGTGAGATTGCTCAATCTGACCTCAAGGTCTCAGCAAGATCCGTATGGAGTAGCCAAACTCCATACCACTCATTGAACTGAACCAGAGTCAGGACCATTAAGCTGAGTAGAGGAACTGGGGATTTGTTAGCTTGCTCAGTAACAGCTTTTTACTCTGGAACCTGAGTCCTAGGCCTAGTCCCACGTTGAAGAAAATTGGAAACCAAAGGTGGCTATGTAAAGGAAACTCTAAGAGGAGGACACTTTTAAATGCTCAGTTTCTACATTGGTTCATCCCCTATTCCATTAACTACCAAATTTCAGATAGGATTTATTGGTAGAACTTTAGCCAACAAACTCTTAAGCAGCCAACACAACCAGCAGTGCTACCACTGTTACCATTCAAAACTGCATTGCAGTGTGGAGTGGCTGTTGCTAAGGAAGATTATGGGTGAGGCTGAGGTAGCGGTGTCTATATTAAATACGATTAAGAACATACATGGATTAAAATCAGTCCCAACCCTGTTTTCTCTGGGTGAGCTGCAGTAATCTATCTCATTGCTAATCAACTTCCATACCCTCTTTTACTCAGCTGCCATCTGCAGGGCCACAGGCTAAATGACAGAAGCAGTTCCAGCCTGGAAATAAATGATGCTACATTTCAATCCCAGAAATCTCTCCTTGAAGATGCTGAGGAAGCAGATTCCTATTCCCAACTCTGAGCCTGCCAAGCCAGAGAAAATGCTGACTATTGAAAGCACTCTGTCATGATTTCTACAGTGGGTAAAACATGTTAGATGTAAACTAGAAGGGTTCTACTTGGACTTATCAATGGTTAGTTGGGACGTCTAAGAAGTTAGCAGTCTCTTGGAGGGAATCCTCAATCATAGCATTCTTATTCATTGCTTGGCTGATGTGAGCTCACCATATCAACCTGAGAAACAAAGAATTCAGTATGTCCAGAGCTAGTTATTCATTAGTTACAGCTGGCACAGTGCCTAGAGCCCACCATATTTTCATGGACACATAAAAATGATTTAATTAATTTTAAAATCAGAAAAAACTAAATTTTTATGTTGAAGAAAAGACTGAAATATATTAAATCAATATATTTCTCTTAATAACAGCACAGTGATCATTACTATTTTTAGTGGAGGAAAGGGTCCACAAAGGCAAAAGTGCCTAGAGCCCACAAAAGTCATAATGCAGCTATAAGTATCAACCACTCCTGAAGATCCAAAATCTAAAGATAGGATGGTCCACTAGAAAACCCTCACTTGTTTAAATCAGGGGAGTCCCTGGGAATGTACAAACATCAATTCCCAGCAGGCAGCAAGCCAAACACTTGACACCCCAAGCAAACAAGTTTCCATCCTCTTTGCAAACAGCAAGAGGAAGTTCGCCTATCAACTGCCATATTAAATAAACTGTGGAGGCAAAGACTGCCAGAGGAAAGCATTTTATCACGGCTGTAATGTCTCTGCTGAGTAAGACCAGAAATGTCCTGACATATAAATATTTATATACCACTTCATCAGATGAGACAGCCAATACTTAAAAATAAATAAATAAATAAACGGGCATAGACATGCATAGACAGACAGACTTCAGAAGGTATTGGTCTCTGGCCCAAAACCTACATTAAGAGATTTTATCATGCTGGGCGAGACATTCTGCCCCCTAGGGTCTGCCAAATTGTTGCCAGATGGAGAAGCATGGGCTTGGTGCAATCTACATACAAAAGTGTGCAGCATACACAAATGGCAAGCACTACTTATGGTAGTTAAGTCTAATTCGTAAACCTGTCTCTGATTCCTCCAGTGAGAGTCTGCAGTATGGAAGGAGTTCTGGTTATACAGGACTAAATCTATTGTGAAGATTCTAAACCTGGCAATGGAATTGGTGTTGCTGCCTCTTTACCACTGTGGTCAGAGAAGCCAAACTGTAATGCCTATGACCAAAAGTTGTGATCTCTTACAACTTTGGAGGACTCTTGACACATCTAGACAAATCTCACCTTTGAGCAATTTCTCCTTTTCTCTTTAGAGTCCATATCAGGGACTAATGCTCTTAAACCCTAGCCTGACCATGAGAAAATAGGTGCTACCTTTGTAGCGACTGTCAATACTCTCTACAAAGACCCTCTGTCCCAGTTTATCACCCCTGTCAAAAATGTAATGGTGCTGTTTTGTTTCCAATTGATTATTCCTTTGGGCCTTGAAGGTTTTTTTCTTTTCAACATTCTCTTATTAAAGTGCGAAAAAATACCTGAGGTATATAGGTCAATGATTCCCAAAGTTCAATCTGCCATACAGTTATAGTTATTTTTTTAAGGGTTTGGTGTTCAAACAAGTTTAGGGAACACTGGACTAAACCAAGTCAAGACAGTTTCTTTATGTTTTGTTTATTAGTTCATTTTGTTCATTAGATGCCTCTTATAAGTGAGATCATATGGTATTTGTCTTTCACCAAATGGCTTATTTCACTTAGCATAATGCTCTCAAGTTCCATCCATGTTGTCACAAAGGTAGGAATTTCTTCTTTCTTTTTGCTGCATAGTATTCTGTTGTGTAAATACAGCAGGTATGGAAACATGGAACAGACTGAAAGTGACCAGAGGGGGGAAAGGAGAAGAATAATGGTGGAAAGAAGGGGAAGGGATTAGACAAATAACATGTATGAATGACCCTTGGACATGGACAACAGTGTGGGAACTGACTGTGGGAATAGAGGGTTGGGATGGGTGAGGAGGGTAAAGGGGGGAAAATTGGGACAACTGTAATAGAATAACAATAAAAAATGATTTAAAAATATTTCTCAATAGATAGCTTATTAGACTCTTTTTTGAATAAGTCTTGCTTCTAAGTAATGTTACTAAACTTATTTGACCAAAGACCATTTGATTAGACTAGTATTATATATAACACAATTCTGGAAATATATTACAAACAGATAGGAGCTCACATGTAGAGGGGGGAATGATTTGTTAGAGTTTCCTCAACTGAATCTATGAGATGAGATCGAGGTTCTGAGAAAAATCAGATACAAAAAAAGTTTAACTTATCTAGGGATAGGACCTTAAGTTATAAGGTAGGACAGAGCACAATTGGTCACAGTGCTAGTTCTGCATATTAAAATGCATACATGAGTTTTTCTCAGGGGAAGCAAGATGGCATAGGAGTGAATGGAAACCACACCAAACTCCTCCCATGATTAATCTGGAATTACAACTAAATTGTGAAGAAATCACCCAGAACAAACAACTGAACAATAGCAAGAGAGAAGACTTATAACCTTGGACAGACAGAATAATCAGCTTTAGCACAACCTGACTGGTAAGGAGTGCGGCAGAGAAGCAAGAAGGCTGGCTGGGCATCCTCACGCGGTAGCACCAGAGGGATATTTAAACAGCCAGTTGGATCCTCCTGAGAAGAGTGGGATCTAAACCATAAGTGGGTATCCCCAGCCTACAGCACCAGAACCCAAAAAGTACACAGAGAACAGCCAGTGGCAAAAAGCATCAGGGTTGCTGTCTGCCAGAGAGTGATGGCTAAAGATGGCAAAAAGCTGTTTAAAGGACCAACACATAAATTTTCATTTGCAGCCACTTGCCCTGGGCTCCAGAAAAGGTGGGGTGGGACAGAGTGGGCTAGAGATGCCAGAGGGGAGACTGGAGATGATAGCTATTGGGGAGAGAGCTATGAGAATAGACGCTGGGACCCAAGCGATGAGTTATCCCAAATAAATCAGCAGCCATCCTGTTGAGGCAGACCACTCCCCTCTGAGCAGTAGTAGCCTAAGGGGAAACAATAGCCCTAACCACATGAGGGATTCTGTCCTGCACCATGGGGCTTAAGCCTGACTACTGAGTGCAAGTAACTAGATTAACAACTGAAGGGGTCAGCCATAGGCAATAGATCCCAGGAATCTCAGAGCAGGCTGCCTAAGGTCAGAGGGGGTCAACATCTAATGTCACCAGAAGCAGATCCAGAAAGAAAAACAGTGGTAAATACCAGATGCTATGGAAACCAAAATCCACCACGGTCTTCTACACAATTTGCGATTTTCTTTACTACATAGCTTTTTAACATTCATTTCTTGTCCATCAAGTTCGTGCATATTAAGTCACTAGATTTTATACTATAGTTTATTTCTCTCCTTTCTTATAATAGTCTTAATCTCTTTACACCCATATTAACATTGGTTCATTTGCTGTTGATAGCAGGATTGCAGGGGGTGTGCTAATTTTGTGGATGTGGGTTTATCCCCTAGGCTTTGTGGTTTTGTTCTGGTAGCACATGCAAAACAGCATACAAGATATGGTGGGTGGAGTGACCCTCAGTCAACCAGCTGGAGGGAAGGACCCATCAAAGAATGATACAAAAACAATCAAAACCCAATTACATCCAGAGATCCAACATAAATGGCATAAAGGGCTCCCAAGAACATCAAGTTCAGCAGATCAAGGAGACCGCACCACTGAATCTCACAGGTCTCCTGCCATAGAAGTTAACACCACAAACTCAGGGAGTTAAAACAGATCAATTTAAGAAACAGAAGCAAACAAGAAGAGTCTCACAAATGCTGGGAAGACAAAGAAACAATTTCCAATCGAAAGGAAGGGAGAAATCCTCAGAAAGAGTGCTGAATGAAACAGAGGCAAGTAAACTATCAGAATTTGAGCTCAAAACAATGGTTATAAGGAAGCTCAGAGAGCTCAGTGAGATAACTAAAACTACAGGGAAACTACAAGGAACTTACAGTGAACAACATCAGTATGAAAAGGATATAGAAACTACCAAGAAGAGCCAAGAGGAAATGAAGAATACAATTTCCAAATTGAAGAACACAGTAGAAGGAACCAAAAGCAGGCTAGATGAAGCAGAGGATTGAATCAGCAAGCTGGAGGAAAAGGTAGAAAAAAAACTTCCAGAAAGAGAAAAAAAGGAAAAAAAGACTCAAAAAGGAGCAAACAGGGGTAAAGGAAATGCAAGACAACATGAAACGTAATAATATCCATATAATAAGGTTACGGAAGGAGAAGAAGAGGAGCAAGGGATAGAAAACCTGTCTGAAATAGTAATGATGGAAAACTTCCCTAATTTGAGGAGAGAAAAAGACATACAAGTCCAGGAAGCACAGAGGGTCCCAAACAAGAGGAACCCAAAGAGGCCCACTTCAAGACACATCATAATTAAAATGCTAAGTTTTAAAGACAAAGAGAGAATCTTAAAGGCAGCAAGGGAGAAACAGAAAGTAACATACAAGGGAGCCCCAATAAGGCTAGCAACTGACTTCTCCACAGAAACAATACAAGCCAGAAAGGAATGGCGAGAAATATTCCAAGTAATGAAAAGTAAAGGCCTGCAACCAAGACTACTCTACACAGCAAGGCTCTCAATTAAAATGGAAGGTGAAATAAGGAGTTTCTCAGACAAAAGAAGGCTGAAAGAATATACCTCCACCAAACCAGCACTGCAAGATATGCAAAAGGGACTGCTTCAAGGAGATGAAGAAAAAGACAGAGAGAGGAACACAGGTACAGAGGGAGTTAAAGGGCAATGAATTAGTACCTATCATTAATAACTTTAAATGTAAATGGATTAAATGCTCTGATCAAAAGACATAGGGTAGCTGAATGGATAAGAAAACATGACCTACACAAATGCTGCTTACAAGAGATCCACCTACAAAAAGAAAGACCTACACAGACTGAAAGTAAAGGGTTGGAAAAATATATTCCAAGGAAATCAACAGGAAAATAGCCAGGGTAGCAATACTTATATCATAAAAAATAGATTTCAAGACAAAGGCCATAAAAAGAGACCCAGAAGGACACTTCATACTACTCATGTCAAGAATCCATCAAGACGTAGACATTACAAACATATGCACCAACATAGGAGCACCCAAATATATAAGGAAAATCTTGGAGGACTTCAAGAAAGATACAGACAGCAACACACTCATAGTAGGGGATTTAAACACCCCACTGTCAATGATGTAAAGGTCTTCCAAACATTATATCAACAAGGATATTGTGACATTGAACAATGCCCTAGAGCAAATGGACTTAACTGATATATATTGACCCTTTCATCACAAAGAAGCCAAATATACATTCTTTTCAAGTGCACATGAAATATTTTTTAAAAATAGACCACATGATAGGACACAAAATAAGCCTCAACAAATTGAAGAAAGTTGAAATCATATCAAGCATTTTCTTGGACCACAAGGACCTGAAACTAGGAACCAACCTCAAGGAAAAAAATCAAAAAACACTGAAATTCATGGAGATTGAATAGTATGTTATTAAACACTGAATGAGTCAATAATGAGATCAAAGAAGAAATCAAAATATTTCTGGAAACATAAAAAAATGAACATACAACAATCTAAATCTTATGGGGCACTGAGAAGGCAGTCCTGAGAGGGAAGTTCATAGCAATAGAGGCCTACCTGAAAAAGACAGAAACATCTAATAACAACCTACCCTACATCTACAAGATCTGGAGGGACAACAAAAACGAAGCCCAGAGTGAGTAGAAGGAAGTAAATAGCCAAGATCAGAGCAGAATTAAACTACATGGATTGAAAGAAAAATTCAAAGGACCATTAAATACAGGAGCTGGTTCTTTAAAAAAAATTGACAAGTGTTTAAGCAGGTTCATCAAGAAAAAAAGAGAGAAGACCCAAAGACACAAAATGAGAAATGAAAGAAGAGAGATTACAACTGATACTGCAGAAATACAAAGGATTATAAGAAATTACCATAAACAACTATATGCAAAGAAATTTGAAAACCTGGGTTAAATGGAAAAATTTCTAGAAAAATATAATCTTCCAAAACTGAAGGAAGAAGAACCAGAGAGCCTGAACAGACTGATAACAGCTGGTGAAATTGAAGCCGTAACCAAAAACCTCCTGGCACATAAAAGCCCTAGACGGGAGGGTTTCACAGGAGAATTTTACAAAACAGTTCAGGAAGAGCTAACCACTGTCCTCAGGTTATTAAAAAAAATCCAAGAAGAGGGAAGACACCCAAACTCTTTTTATGAAGCCAGCATCATCTAATCCCAAAACCAGGTAAAGATACAACAAAGAAACAAAACTACAGGCCAATATCACTGATGAACATAGATGGTAAAATCCTCAACAAAACATTGGCAAACTCCATCCAGCAATACATTAAAAAGATCATACACCATGATCAAGTGGGATTCATCCCAGGGATGCAGGGATGGTACAATATTTGCAAATCAATAAATGTAATACATCAGATAAACAAAAAGGAAGACAAAAATCATATGATCATATGAACAGATGTGGAAAAAACATTTGATAAGGTACAGCACCCATTTATGATAAAAACACTCATTAAAGTGGGAATGAAGAGTGCATACCTCAACATAATAAAGGCCATATATGAGAAACCTACAGCCAACATCATACTCAACAGGCAAAAACTAAAATCTTTCCCACTAAGATTGGGAACAAGACAAGGATGTCCATTTTCACCACTTCTATTCCACATAGTATTGGAAGTCCTAGCCACAACCATCAGACAATAAAAATAAATACAAGGAATCCAAATTTGAAAGGAGGAAGCAAAACTCATTGTTTGCAGATGACATGTTAGTGTACCTAGAAAATCCTATAGACTCCACCAAAAAACTATTCCACCTAATAAGTGGCATACAAAGTCAATACTCAGAAATCAAAGGCATTTTTGTACACTAACAATGAAATATCAGAAATAGAAATCAGGAACAAAACTCCATTTGCTATAACAACAAGAAAAATAAAGTACCTAAATAAACCTAAGCAAGGAGGTAAAAGGCCTATACTCAGAAAACTACATGACACTGAAGAAAGAAATTAAGGAAGACACAAATAAATCAAAGCATATACTGTGTTCATGCACTGGAAGAATTAACATCATCAAATGTCCATACTACCCATAGCAATTTATACATTCAATACAATCCCTATTGAAATACAAATAACATATTTCACAGATATAGAACAAACATTTCAGAAATTTATATGGAACTAGAAATTACCCTGAATATCCACAGTAATTTTGAGAAAGAACAAAGTAAGAAGGATCACAATACCTGATATCAAACTAGATTATAAGGTGACAGTAATCAAAACAGTCTGGTACTGATGTAAGAACAGACATAGATCAATGGGAGAGAATAGAGACCACAGAAATAAACCCATGTCTCTGTGGTCAATTAATATTTGACAAATGGGATAGAAGCATAAAATGGAGTAAAAATTGCCTCTTCAACTGATGGCATTGGGAGATCTGGACAGCTACATGCAAAAAAAAATGAAACTCGATTGCCAACTTAAACCATACACAAAAATAAACTCAAGATGGTTAAAACACTTAAATATAAGTCACAACATCATTAAAGTCCTAGAGGAGAACATAGGCAGGAAAATCTCAGCTATTTTACGCAGCAATGTTTTCACTGATATGTTCCCTAGAGCAAGGGACATAAAGGAAAGAATAAATAAATGGGACTGCATCAAATTAAAAAGCTTCTGCATGGCTAAAGAAAATATCAGCAAAATGGAAAGGGAACAACTCTATGGGAAAATATATTTGCATATGATACCTTGGACAAGGGTTTGATCTCCAAAATTTATAAAGAACTCGCAAGACTCCGCAGCAGAAAGACAAACAATCCAATTAAAAAATAGAGAAGGGACCTGAACAGACACTTCTTCAAGGAGGACATACAGAGGGCCCACAGACATATGAAAGGATGCTCAGCATCACTAGCCATCAGAGAGATGCAAATTAAAACCACAATGAGAAACCGCTTCACTCCAGTCAGAATGGCATCATAAATAAATCAACAAACAACAAGCACTGGTAAGGTTGTGGAGAAAAGGGAACCCTAGCACACTGCTGGTGGGAATGCAGACTGGTGCAACTCATGTGGAAAACAGTAAGGAATTTCCTCAAAAAGCTAAAAATCAAACTGCCTTTTGACCCAGCAATTCCACCACTTGGATTACACCCTAAGAATTCTGAAACACCATTTCAAAAGAACCTGTGCATCCCAATTTACAATACCCAATGTTGAAAGCAACCTCGGTGCCCATCAGTAAATGAGTGGATCAAAAAACTGTGGCACATTTACATATTGGAATACTACACAGGAGAAAGAAAGAAGGAGCTCCTACCCTTTGTGACAGCATCAATGAGTCTGGAGAGCATTATGTTAAGTGAAATAAGTCAGACGGTGAAAGAGAAATACCATATGATCTCACCTATTAGTGGAACCTAATCAACAAAACAAGTGAGGAAAATAGAACCAGAGACATTGAAATAAAGAACAAACTGACAGTGAACAAGGGGGAGGGGAGAAGGGATAACGGGAGGGGTGGGGGA
>PVJD01017056.1:0-18788 GCA_004026545.1 Mormoops blainvillei
ACAGTCGGTGCTGGCCGGAGAGCAGGAATCGGTGGTGAGGACCAAGCCCCCATGTCGACTGAAAAGGGAGGGAAAGGACAGAAAGTAGAGCCGGTTGCCTATGGCAGGTGGCGGGGACAGGAGAGCAGCCCTTCGGAGTGTCCGCCTTCACTTGCTCTCCGCTCCCAGTGTCTGCCCTCAGCTCACACTGTTGCCCCACATGGAATATCACATGCAGAAGACCTCAGTCGGTCCAGGGGTACACAATTCGTCCACAACGTTTGCAGATCAGGCCTGTGCCCAGGCTGCCCCCATCACTGTGTTAAGCTTCCTGCGCAGCCACTGGAATGTGAAAGCGTCTCCAAGAGGGTTTCCTGAATAACTTCAAAAATGAAGGTGCTCTTTGAGATATGTAGGAAAGAGGCGGTCACCCCTGGTTCCAACACCCCCTGAAGCCTACACACAGGAGACACTCACAACATCGTGGGTTGCTTCGTCCTGCCTAGAGGTGCTGTCACCTGCGGACACCGTGTTTGGCTGCTTACAGCACTCGGGCAAGGGGGCTGGTCGGTGCCCAGGCCAGTGATGGCTACAAAACCCCGGATTTCACATCTGTGTCTGAGGTCATCTGTCCGTGACTCAGAAATGGAATCTGCCAGGACGGGTCTCCGTCACATCTAAATGCCTCTCAGTGGGGCTCCTCCACGGAGACCGGGGCCTGCCCACCTGGAATCTGGCATGTGTAGAATTCTAGAATTAACATCACAGAATGGACAGGATTCTGAAATCTATGATTTCAGGCTGGGAAAGATTCCAAATATCATTCAGTTCATATATCTGCAATGGAAAGAATACTTGAAGTGATAGAGGTGGTGAACCCTGGGTTCTAGAACGGATGGGGCAGCAGAGACAGAACTCTAGAAATCAAAGTACTAGAATGGACATAATAGTAGAATTCTAGGTTTTAAAATGGGCAGTATTCTAACTGGTGCGATGTTGAGAATTCTAGAAATGGAAGGAATCAGGCATGAGTAGAATTCTCGATTTAGTATCTGAGATTAGACAGGATTCTGCAATGCAGGATTCCAGGTCAGTAAAGTTTAGAATTTACATGCAGTTCGTACTTCTAGAATGGGATGATTTCTAGAAATAAAAGAGTTTCAGAAACCTCGAGTCTAGAACGTACACTGGTGTCAGTAACAGAACTCTAGTGTACAGGGTTTTAGATTGGATTGAATGTTTTCTGGGTTCTGAAATGGGCACGTTTCTAATTGGGGCAAAGTTGAGATTTCTAGAACTGGCAGGAATCTGGTCTGGATTTCTATTCTAGAATTCAGCACCCCAGAATGGACAGGATATAGGAAATAAGTATCATTGTATGGAAAGCATTCATATTAAAATTCAGTTCATCAGTCTGGAGTGTAGGGAATACTAGTAATGATAGAGATGGTGAACCCAGGTTACAGAACGGACGGGGCCTCAGCGACAGAACTCTAGTTGTTGGGGTACTAGAATTTAGAAAATGGTAGAACTCTGGTTTCTGAGATGGTCAGGATTCAATTGGTGTGATGATGAGAATTCTAGAAAGGGAAGGAATGTGGTAACTGTAGAGCTATAGAAGTCAGCATTCCATAGTGGACAGGATTTTTGAATTGAGGATTCTAATGGAAAGGATGCACATTAATGTGCAGAACATTAGTCTGCAGCTGAGAGATTTCTAGAAGGCATAGAGTGGGGGAACCCTTTGGTCTATAAAGTAGAGTGCTGTGAGTAACAGAACTCTAGTATTCAGTGGTCTAGATTGGACTGAATTACAGGATTCTGGGTTTGAAATGCGCAGGAATTTAACTGAGGTGAAGTTGACATTTCTACAATGGACAGAAATCTGTAATGTGTAGAATTCTGCAATTCGCCTTCACAGTATGGGCAGGATACTGGAATAGAAGATTCCAGAGGGGGAAGGATTACAAAAAGCATTCAGTTCATATATCTGTAATAGAAAGAATAGTAGAAGTCATAGAGGTAATGAACCCTGGTTTCAAATTCCGATGGTGCTGTCAAGGACATCACTCTAGAATTCAGGGCTCTACAATGGATCGAATTGTAGAATTTGTGTTCTGAAATGGGCTGGATTCTAATTGGGCCGAATTTGACAATACTACAAATGGCTCGAATCTGACCTAGATAGAATTCTAGAATTCAGGAAACAAGAAGAACAGGATATTGGAATTGAGCATCCATGAATGGAAAGGATTCCAAATAGAGTTCAATGTATAATTCTCGACTGGAAAGAATAGTGGTAGTGATAGAGGTGGTGATCCCTGGGTTCTAGAATGGATTGGCTGTCAGTGACAGAACTCTAGAATTCAGGGTTCCATAATGGGCATGATTTTAGTATTCTGAGTTCCAAAGTGGGTAGCACCTAATTGGGGTGATGTTGATAATTCTAAAAATGGCCAGAATATGACCTGGATAGAATTGTAGAATTTAGCACCCCACATGGACAAGATTCTGGAATCGAGGATTCAAAACTGGAAATGATTCCAAATACACTCAGTCCATATATCTGGAATGGAAATAACACTAGAAGCGATAAAGTTGGTGAACCCTGGGTTCTAGAACTCATTGGGCTGTCTCAGACAGAACTCTAGAAATCAGGGTTCTAGAATGGACATAATAGAATGATGGGATCTGAAATGTGCAGGATTCTAATTGGTGTGATATTGAGAATACTAGAAAAGGAAGGAATGTGGCATGAGTAGAATTCTCGAATTTAGCTGCCGAGATTAGACGGCATTCTGCAATCGTGGATTCCAGATCTGAAAAGATTCAATTTAAATGCAGTATATAATTTTAGAATGGAGATATTTCTAGAAATAATAGAGTGTGAGAATCCTGGGATCAAGAAAGTTCAGTGGTGTCAGTAACAGAACTCTAATATTCAGGGTTTTAGACTGGACTGGATTTTAGGTTTCTACTTTCTGACATGGGCAGGTTTCTAATTGTGGCAAAACTGAGAATTCTAGAAAGGGCAGGAATCTTGCCTGGATAGAATTTTACAATTCAGCAGCCCTCATTTGAGAGAATATTGAATTGAGATTTCCAGAATGGAAAGGATTCCAAATTGCATTCAGTTTATTATTCTGGAATAGAAAGAATACTAGAAGTGATACTGGTAATGAAACCTACATTCTAGAACGGATGGGGCTGTCAGTGACCGAACTCTAAAAATCAGGGTTCTAGAATGGACATAATTTTTCAGTTCTGGATTCCAAAATGGGCATGATTCAATTTGGGGTGATGTTGAGAATTCTAGAAAGGAAAGGAATGGTTCATGTGTAGAATTATAGAATTTAGCATCCCAGAGTCAACAGGAATTTGTAATCAAGGATTCCAGAATGGAAAGGATTCACATTTACATGCAACATGTAATTCTGGAGTGGAGAGATTTCTAGAAGGAATGGCATTGGAAAAACCTTTGGTCTATAAAGTAGAGGGCTGACGTTAAGAGAGCTCTAGTATTCATGGTTCCACATTGTTCTGAATTGTAGGATACTGGGCTCTGAAATGGGCACGATTCTAAGTGGGGTAGAATTCAGGGTCCTAGAACTGGCAGGAATCCGGTTGCGTAGAATTCTACAATTCAGCATCCCAGAAGAGACGATATTCTGGAATCGGGTATTCCAGATTGGAAAGGATGCAAAGTAGCATTCTGTTGATATATCTGGATTGGAAAGAAAACTAGTACTGATAGAGGTAGTGAACCCTGGGTTCAAAAACGGATGGTTTTATCAGTGACAGAACTCTAGAAATTACGGTTCTAGAATGGAAATAATAGTAGAATTCTGGGTTCTGATATGGGCAGGATTCTAATTGCTGTCATGTTGAGAATTCTAGAAAGGGAAGGAACCTGGCCTGTGTAGAATTCTCCAATTTAGCTTCCGAGGTTTGACAGGATTCTGGAATTGTGGATTCCAGAATGGAAATGATTCACATTTACAGGCAGAACATAATTCTAGAATGGAAAGATTTCTAGAAGGTGTAGAGTAGGAAACCTTTTGGTCTCTAAAGTACAGTGCTGTCAGTAACAGAACTCTAGTATACTGGGTTCTAGATTGGTCTGAATTTTAGGATTCTGAGTTCTGAAATGAGAAAGATTTTAAATGGGGTAGAGTTCAGAGTTCTAGAAAATTCAGGAATCTGTTATGTGTAGAATTCTACAATTCAGCATCCCAGAATGGACAGGATTTTGGAATAAATGTTTCCAGAACTGAAAGGACACCAAAGAGCATCCAGTTCATATGTCTGGAATTGAGAGAAAAGTAGTAGTGATGGAGGTGGTGAACCCTAGGTTCTAGAAAGAATGGGGCTGTCAGTGACAGACTCCAGAAATCAGGGTTATAAAACTGATGCAATAGTAGAATTCTGGGTTCTGAAATGGGCAGGATACGTATTGGTGCGAACTTGAGAATTCTAGAAAAGAAGAAATCTGGCATGTGTAGACTTCACTAATTCAACCACAGAGATTAGAAAGGATACTCGAATTGTGGATTCCAGATAGAAAATGATTCGATTTACATGCAGTTCATAATATTAGAATGGAGAAATTTCTAGGAAGAATAGAGTAGGAGAATCCTAGGTTCTAGAAAGTACAGTCATGTCAGTAGCAAAACCGTAGTATTCACGGTTTTAGATTGGACTGAATAGTTGCATTCTAGGTTCTGAAATCGGCAGGGTTCTAATTGGGGTGAAGTTGAAATTTCCTGAAAGGGCAGGAATCTGGCCTGGATAGAACTATAGAATCCATGACCTCAGAATGCTGAAGATATTGGAATTCAGCATTCCAGAATGGAAAAGATTCAAAACAGCATTCAGTCCATATATCTAGAATGGAATGAATACCACATGTGATAGAAGTGGTGAATCATGGGTTCGAGAACGGATGGGGCTCTCAGTGACAGAACTATGGAAACCAAAGTTCTAGAACATGTATAGTAGTAGAATTCTGGGGTTCGAAATGGGCAGGATTCTAATTGGTGTGATGTTGAGAAATCTAGAATAGGAAGGAATCTGGTATGTGTAGAATTCTCTACTTTAACTGCCAAGATTAGAGAGGATAGTGCAATTAAGGATTCCATATCAGAAAATAGTGGATTTACACGCAGTTAATAATTTTAGATGGAGAAATTTCTAGAAATAAAAGGGTTGAATAACACTGGGTTCTAGAAAGAACAGTGGTGTCAGTAACAGAATTCTAGTATTCAGGATTCTAGATTAGACTGAATTGAAGGATTCTGGGTTCTGAAATGGGTAGGATTCTAATTAGTGTGATGTTGAGAATTCTAGAAAGGCTGAAATCCGGCGTGGCTAGAATTTTAGAATTCAGCATCCTAGAATGGACAGGATTCTGGAATCTAGGATCCCTCTAGGAGTGGAATGGATTCCAAATAGAATTCAGTTCATATGTCTGGCAAGGAAAGAGTGTAAGAAGTGATAGGGGTGGTAATCCATATGTTCTAAAACAGATAGGGCTGTCAGTGATAGAACTCTAGAATTCCACTTTCCAGCATGACATAATTCTAGAATTCGTGTTCTGAAATGGGCAGGAGTCTAATTGGAGCGAATCTGATAATTTTTGAAAGGGCAGGAATCTAACATGGATAGAATTCTTGTTTCACAACACCGGAATGGACAGGATATAGCAACTGAGCATTCCAGAATGGAAACGATTCCAAATAGCATTCAGTTTATAATTCTGGACTGGAAAGAATGCTAGAAGTGATAGACGTGGTGAATCTAGGATTCAAGAATGGAAAAGATTCCAAATATCATTCAGTTCATTTATCTGGAATTGAAAGAATACTAGAAGTGATCGAGGTGGTAAACCCTGGGTTCTAGAACGAATTGGGTTGTCAGTGACAGAACTCTATAATTCAAGGTTCTGGAATGGACATAATTTTAGAAGTCTGTGTTCTGAAATGGGCAAGATTCTAATTGGTGTGATGTTGAGTATTCTAGAAAATGAAGGAATCTGATATGTGTATTCTTGAATTCAGCATCTGAGAATGGACAGGATTCTCGATGCAAGGGTTCCAGAATGCAAAGGATTCTGGTTTAGATGCAGAACATAATTCTGGAGTGTATAGATTTCTAGAAGGCATGGAGTTGGAGAAACATGTAGCGTAGAACTGATGGGGCTGTCAAGGAGTGGACAGGTTTCTGGAAATCAGGACTGTCAAAAGGACAGTGTCCTCATCTGTATGTTGTTCAGGCTCTGGAATAGAGAGAATTATACCCTCAGGGGGTTCTGGGTTTGGGTTTCTTGAAAGGACAACATTCTATATCCTATGATGTCCCATGTCTTAGAAGGAGGAGGACTCTGGAGTGGAGAGGATCCGAGATGTAGAGCACTGGCAACATACTGCATTCAGGATATTAGGACGGACAGGATTGTGGCATGGACCTGAATCTGGGACACGAATGTATGGAAAGAAGTGGGTTCTTGAGTGCAGAGAATCCTAGCCTTCCAGGATAAAGAATGGACTGCATTGTGAAACGGGCAATTGCAGAATGGATGGGATCCTTCCATTCGTGATTCTGGAATAGACAGGAATTGACCTGAGATGGTATTCAGAATGCTGAAATGGAGAGAATGCCAGCATGCACTTCATTCTGGAATTCCGCATGCAGTTATCCACAGACACAGAACGGAAAGTTGTTCAGGAAGTTTGAACCGACTTAATCCTGCAAGGAATAGAGTTCAAACAAGGAGATCATTCTGGACTTCAGGCTTGTAGCATGGAGAGGACTGAATTTGGGAGGCTGTGCAGAATTCTAGAGTGGACAGGACCCTGGAAGTCAGAATTCTGGAATGGACAGAGTGCTAGAATTCCAGATTCTAGTGGGGACAGGGTTGAAAAAGTAGTTGGTCACCCGGGTGTTAGATTGTTCCTAATTCTACAGCAGACCAAGTTCTGGCATTGAGAATGATGGAGAGGACCGGGCCATAGATGCGACGGCGTCCACGTTTCTGGCCGTTTCAGGACACAGGAAAGGATGGAATCCTACAATTCGGGACTTGAGAGCAGGATAGACTCTCTGGAGGGTGGTATATAGGATTCTTGAAGGGGCAGATTCCTCTCCTTGAGAGTTCCGTAGTTCAGAATTATGGAATGGCGGTGATTATAACTGGGATGGTGTTCATGGCTAATGAATAGAGAGGATTCTAGAATGGGAACCCTTCTCAGGATTGTGGAATTGAAGGGATTGTAAGTGGGATAGTGTTCCGTTTTGTAGAAATCATCGGTTGCAGGACTGGGCAGGAGTCGAGATGGCACAGGATGCTTAGTGGTATGGTGTGATGGAGTGCAGAAGTTCAGGCTTCTGGAATAGAGAAGATTCTAGGGTAGCCATGGTTCTGGAAATTTTGATATAGAATGAGAGCGATCCACGTTGGACAGGACTCTTTAATGGACATGATTCTGCATGGAATGCTCTGTGGGACTGCAGATGGGGTAAGATTCTAGAATGTACCAATCTCAATGTCAATAGAGTAGAAGGGATTTGAATCTGAAATTCATCACCCTCATAAACACACACATCGTATCGGACACTGTTCAGGATTCCTGAATGCAAAGGATCACATAAAGGAAAGCATTGTGTGTTTCAGTGTTCTTGAATGCACTGGATCCTCCAAGGGACAGGGTGGCACAAGTGAGGGTTTCAGAAGGATCAGCATTCTTGAATGAAGGGAATTCCAGAAGCCATGATTCTGGGCGTGACCAGATTCTAATGGCAATGGTGTTCAGTGTTCTACGTTTGGCAGATTTCTAGATGTACAGGATTCTAGAATGGGCAGGAATCTCAACGGGATGGTGCTGAGCATTCTACAATGGACAAATTCCAGGAGGAAAAGGATTCTTGAATTCAGGTTTATGGAATGGGAAGAATGCTATAACGGACTGATTCGTCGTATTTCTGATTTTAGAATTACAGAATTTTGACACTCAGGTTACTGAAATGGTAGGATTCCAAGTTGGAGAGGCTTCTGGGCACTTTCATTCACAGAGTGATGGAGTGGACAGGATTCAAGACCTCAGTATTCTGCCTTGGGATAGGTTCAGAATGGGTTGTCATTCAGTATTCTAGAATTGAAAGGATTCTAGAAGGGAGAGATTCTTGAATGCAGAATTCTGGCGTGGCGGGAATTCCAAGCAAAGGTGTCCCAGATTCTAGATTTGAGAGAATCGTAGCATGGAGAGAATTCTCAAATTCAGGATCATAGAAAGGAGAGGATTGTCATGGGACCATTGCTTTCGGATTCTAGAATGGAAAGATTTCCAGCACCTACAAAATTCTGGAATTCAGGGTTCTAGATCGGAGTGGAGCCTCGATTTGACAGAACTCTAGAAGTCAGGAATCCAGGTTGAACTGCATTCTAGATGCGATTGAGGTCACGAGACTAGGATGGACAGATGCCTCTCATTTACAGAGCGGCCTAATTGAAGTTGATGGAACGGACAGAATTATAACGGGATGCTGTTCATGTTTCTAATGTGGACAGAGTTCTAGAACGGACAAGATCTAAAATTCTGGGTTCTATGTTTGACGAGATTATAATTTGGATTGTTTTCAGTATCCTACATGAAACAGATTCATAGAATGGGCAGGATTCATGAAAGGAATGGATTCTGAATGGGAGGGTGCTCTCGATCTACAATGCACAGTAGTATGGAATGGGCACCTTTCTAGAATTCAGGATTGCAGAATTAACCAGATGCCAAATGGGATGTTGCCCACTGTTCAAGAAAGGCAAATATCTGGAATGGACAGTGTACTCTATCGACAAGATTCTCTAGGGGATGCAGTTGAGTAATTTAGGATTGATAGAATTAGAGCAAAGTGAGGGATTTTGATTCCAGGATTATGGAATGGACAGTATTCCAAATTCCATGCCATTCAGTATTCTACAATGGACAGAATTTTAGAATGGACAGGACTCTACTGTGCACGGGCTTCTGGTCGTCAGGATTCTCCCCTGGGGACGTGACTCTAAATGGAATAGAAGTCAGAATTCCACAATGGACCGGATCCCAGAGTGGACAGGTTTCTAGAACCCAGGATTATCACCTGGTCAACATTCCTGATGTCATGGTGTCAAGATTATATAGTTGGGGGAAGTACAGATGGCCAACATTCTAGACTCTTGTATTCTAGAGTGGATGAGCATTCATGGGATGATGTTATGGAATCTAGAAGGTAGCGGATTCCAGGATGGATAGAGTTCTGGATTTTGGGTTTAGAGAATGCCCATGATTCTCGGATCAGGGCGGTAGAATGGGCAGGAACCTAATAATGTGATGTGGTTCACGTTCCAGGATGGAGAGAATCGCAGTGGCCAGAGTATCCTGGAATCTGTCTTCTCCAAGGGACAGGATTCTAAATCAGATGGTGTCCAGAGTTAGGAATCAGGCAGGGTTCTATTAGGTGTGCTGGTCTGAATTTTGGAATGGAGAGAAGTTGGGGATGGGCAGGCTTTAGAAGTTCTGGTTTAGAGGATGAACACGTTTTCCACTGGGCTGGCTTCCCTGTTCCTGGCACGGGTTTGATACTAGAATGCCTAGAATTCTCAGAAGGACATCTTTTCTGCATTCAGGATTCTAGAACAGAGAGGGTTCTACTGGGGAAGGTGTTCAGCATTCTACAGTTGGCTCCAGTCTACATTGCACCGACTTCTAGAATTCGCATCACTAGAATGGACAGGGTTCTAAATGGGATTGTGTTCAGGATCCTTGAATGAACTGATTTCTGTTATAGATGGAATTTTATAGTTCAAGATCGTGGGATGGAGGTGCCGAAATATGGGTTGGCTTTCGTGTGGCAAGAATGAGCATGGCTCTGGAACGGAATAACTTTCTTGAATTCAGGAATGAAAGGTTGACACTCTTCTAAGTGGGATTGTCTTCATAGCCTATGAAGGACAGATTTCCGTAAAGAAGATGGGCCTAGAAAGGACAGAGTTTTCAGTGGTGTTGTGCTCCTCATTCCACAAAGGACAGTACTCTGGAACGGACAGGACTGCAGAATTCAGCATTAGAGCATGTTGAGGTTTATCCCACTGTAGTACTTCAAGAGTTTAGCATGGAGAGAAGGTCAGAATGGCCAGAATCTTGGAATTCCGGATTTTCAAATGTTCAGCATTCTGAACGGGATGATGTTGTGGGTTCTAGAATGCAAAGACTGGCAGGTTGAGCAGAATTCCTGAGTGGAGGATGCAGAATGGACCTGATTGTTGAGTTCAGGATTGCCAAATGGACAGATTTCTCAGTGGGATATTGTTCAGTTTCCAGAATGGAGAGAATGGAGAAAATCCAGGGGATTCTGGTTTTCAGTTTGTAGAACGGGTAGCCTTTTAATTCGGATGGTGTCCCGTGTCTTTGAAGTGAGAGGATTATGGAGCACAGAGGATCCCAGATGGAGAGTGTTCTCCACTGTAGAGAGTTCAGGAATTTAGAATGGACAGGATGATGTCACAGTCCTGAATCGGGGACCCCGACTTATGGAAATGACAGGACTCTCGAATGCAGAACATCCTAGTCTTCACGACTGAATCATGGACTGACAGGATTGTAAAACACCAGACTGTAGGATGGACTCAATCCTCTCATTTCCGCTTCTGGAATGGGGAGGATTCAACAGGGATGGTATGCAGAATTGTGAAATTGAGAGGATGCCAAGGCACATGGCATTCTGGAATTCCAGGTGCAGTTATGAGCAGGTTCTGAATAGAATGATGTTCATGAATTCTGAAAGGCTGTGATCACTGAAGGAATAGAATTGGAACAAAGATAGCCCTCTGGGTTTCGGGCTTCTAGCATAGAGAGGATTGTAATTGGGTGACTGTTCAGAATTCTAGAATGGACAGGATTGAACCACGGACATATTTCTAGAACTCAGATATCTAGAATGGACTGGATTGTAAATGTGGTGTTAGTCAGGTATCCCCAATGGAGATGATTCCATGATAGACATATGTCCAGAATTCAGAATTCTAGAAATCTAGAAAGCTCTAGAATTCTGTGCTCTCCTTTGACGAGATTATAATTGGGATTGTTTTCAGTACTCTAGTTGCAGCAGATTGATAGAAAGGACAGGATTCTGAATGGGAGGGTGTTCTGGATCTACAATGCACAGTAGTCTGGAATGGGCACCTTTTTAGAATTAAGGATTGCAGAATCTACCGGATTCCAAATGGGATGAGGCCCACTGTTTAAGAAAGGAGAAGATCTGGAATGGACAGGTTTCTCTATGGACAGTATTCTGTAGTGGATACTGTTCAGACTTGTTGGGGTGGATAGAATTAGAGCCTGTGGATGAATTTTGATTTCAGGATTATGGAATGGGCAGTATTCAAAATTCCATGGGTTTTAGGATTCTAGAATGGACAGAATTTGAGAATTGTCAGGATTCTCAAATTAAGGATTCTAGAATGGATAGAATTCTAAAAGAGATGGTGATCCGTGTTCTTGAATGGACAAGGTTCTGGAGTAGACAGGATTCGATGTGCACACGATCTTACACGTGATTATGCCAAAGAGTCTAAGGTGGACAGAATTCTAGCATAGAGGATTCTATTTTGTCAGGGTACTAAATGGAACGTTCCTCAAGGTTCCAAAATGGATAGAATTCTGCCACGGACAGAATTCTGGACTTTAGGATTATAGAATGGACAGTGTTCTAAACTCTATGATGTTCACTGCTCTATCATGGCCAAACTACTGTGACTGATGGAATCCTTGCAATCGCAAATATAAAGGACATTATAAAGATGAAACTGTGTTCCTATTTCTAGAGGGGACACTGTTGTAAAGTAAAGAACAACCTAGAATTCCTGATTTTTGGGTTTTGATTATTCTAACTGCAATGTTGTTCAGTATCCAAGGATTGCCCTATTTCTTGAGGTAGAAATTTCTAGCATGAACAGGATTCTAAATGAGATGTTTTTCCAGAATCTGCTATCTGTTCACATAGAGAATGGTCAGCATCTAGAGTTCATGATTCTAAATGGGATGGTGTTCTGGGTCTAGAATAGACACTATTCTATTATGTTATAATGTGCATGGTTCTGGAAGTCAGGTTTTTACTGAGGACAGGATTATAATTGGTATCATATTCATGATACAAAAATGGAAAGGATGGGAGAATGGACTGGATTCTAGAATGGAAAGAGTCTAGAATTCAGGATTGTAGAAAGACAAGATCCATAGATAGATTTTAAGTGGAATAGTTGTCATTGTTCTAGAGTGGATATAACTCCAGCATGGATAGGATTCTGGAAATCGCATTTCTGTAAAGGATTAGCCTTCTAGTGGAATGATATTCTGGATTCTAGCATGGGCAGGTCTTTGGAATTCCAGGTTCTAGAATGGAGAGGATTTTAATTGAGATTGTTCGTGATTGTTGCCAGGATTGTAGAACGGACCGCATTCTTGAAAGATAGAATTATAATTGGAATGGCGTTCCAGATTCTAACATGGACAGCATTATATAGTGGACATAAGCATGCCATTCAGAAACATGGAATAAAAAGGATTCCAAGTGGTACGGTGTTCATATTTCTAGAAAGGACTTGATTCAGGAATAGATAGAATTCAGGATTTTATAACGGACAGGAATCTACCTACGGTCATGTCCTCTGTTCTTAGATTTACAGAACTCTACAACAGAAAGTATTCTGAATGGGATGGTCCTGGATTCTAAAATGTAGAACATTCTAGAATGTCCTAGATTATTCAACGTACATGATTCAAATGAAATAGTGTTCAGGATTCTATAAAGGGCATATTTCTATAATGTACTGAAGTCTATATTTCAGGAATATGGACTGAATGTAGTTCTACATGGTGTTGTCTTTATTTTCCTAGAACTCACAAAATCCAAGCAGTGACAAAATTCCAAAATTCAGGATTCTCATATTGACAGGATTCTATTTCTGGTGGTGTTCACTATTCTACAATTGAAAGGATTCTAGAATGGACAGTATTCTTAGTGGAATGTTGTCCAGGATCCTAGAATGGACAGAATTCTAGCATGGAGAACATTCTGGAATTCCAGATTCTATAATGGACAAGATTCTCAATGGGATGTTGTTTTTGTGTATAAAATAGATAGAATTACATAATTAACAGAACTGTATAACTGAGGATTATGCAATGCATAAGATGTGGTCATGGAGGAAATTCTAGAATTGTGGCTTCTAGGGAGGGTAGTTTATAGATGGGACGATGTCCAGTGCTCACAAATTGATAGAACACTAGCATAGGCATGATACTAAATTTTAGAATTCTACAAAAGACAGAATCTAAATGGAATGGTGTTCAGGGTCCTTGAATGTATTGGATTCTACAATAGACAGGATTCTAAAATTGGCAGGATTGTAAAGGGGCAGTGTTCTGGATTCTTGAATACAGACATCAATAATCGAGAGAAGCCAATCATTCAGGATTATGGAATACACAGGATTCTAAATCGGATGATATTGTGTGTAGAACTGGAAAGTTTCTAAAATAGGTTTCTGCAACTCAGAATTAAAAAATAAACAGGATTCTACCTGGAATGATAGTCAGTATACAAAATTGATAGCATACTAGAATGGAAGGAATTCTATATGGGGAGCCTTCTTAGACCTAGAATATAGGTATCAAGAATAGACAGGATAACTGAATGTACACAATTCTAAATGGTGTGGTGTTTGGCATTCTAGAATGGACAGATTTTAGTTGGGATGGTGTTCAGGATTATACCACAGCAGAAATTAGACCATGGAAATTATTCTGGAACATGATTTTAGAATGGACAGGACTTAAATGGAAAGATGTTAATGAGATTCTAGGATATACAGTATTTGAGAAAGGATAGTACTAGAATTCCAATCCTTGCAAGGACAGAATTCTAAACATTATGGTGTTCAGAATTTTGTGATTAACAAGATATTTGAACAGATGGAGTACTAACATGGACAGGATTTTGGAAGTCATTATCTTGTAATAGAGAGAATTCTCCATGGGATCGTGTTCAAGATTGTGGAAAATACAGGATTAAGAATGGACAGGATTCCTGAATGGACACGGTTCCAAATGGAACAGTGTCCAGGACTCTAGAATACATAGATTCTACAATGGAAGCGATCCTAGAATTCAGCCTTTTAGATTAGATTTTAAATGTGGTTTTGTCTGGTACTAGAGTGGATAGAACTCTAGCATGGACAGGATTCTGGAACTCAGAATCCTTGAATGGGTGGGATATTAAATGGAATGTTGTTCTGGATCCATGAATGGGCAAGTACTAGGCTGACTGTTATTCTAAATAAATTCTATCACCGAATTCTATCACAGTAAGAAGGCTATAATTCGGGATTATGGAACGGACGTGTGCCTAAATGTGATGGTGTTCATTTTTTCTAGAGTAGACAGTATGCAAAATGGACAGGGTTTTTTAATATGCACGATTTTAAAGGGAATGGTGTTTAGGATTCTTGATTGGAAAGTATTCTAATTGGGATATTGTTCAGAATCCTTTAATGGACAGGATGAAGTACGGAAAAGATTCCTGAATTTACACAATTCTACATGAAATTGTGTTCAGTGTTCTAGAACACACAGTTTCTACAATGGGTGCAATCCTTGAATTCAGGCTTCTAGAGCGGACAGTCTCTAAGTTGAATGGTGTTCAGTGCCCTGCAATGGATAGAATTCTTACATGGGAAGGATTTTGGAATTCAGGATTTTATATTGGGCACTATTGTACAATAGACAGAGGCCAATAATTCCATATTATGGAGTAGACAGGACTCTAAATGGGATCAAGTTAATTTTTGAGTGGACAGTTTTATAGGATGAACAGGATATTAGAAAGTAAAGGACTCTAAGTGGAATGATGTTCAGGATTCTAGAATGGTTAGGAGTCTAGAATGGAGAGACTCTAGAATACAGGATTCTACAAAGCACTCAGTTCTAAATGGCAGGGTGTTCATATTTCCAGAATGGAGAGCTTTCTAGAATGGTTAGGATTCTAAATGTTATGTTGTTCAGGATTCTAAAATGGAGGGAATTCCAGGATCAACTTAATTCTGGAATTCAGCAATCTAGAATGGACAGGATTGTAAATGAGTCGATGCACAGAATTCTTATGGATAGGATACTAGAATGTATTAAATTCCAGAAAAGACGACAAGATTCTGGACATTAGGGGTTCAGAATGTGCAGAGTCGTAAATGGGATGATTCTTATAGTTCTTGAACAGAAGGAACTCAGGAATGGGCAGGATTCTTGAATGTACATGATTCTAAGTGGATCGGTGTTCAGGGTTCTAGAATGGACAATAGTCTAAGTGTGATGGTGTTCGTGATTCCAGAATGCACAGAATTAGAGCATGGAATGAGTTCTGGAATTCAGGATTCTACAGCTGACAGGATTCTGAATGCAATGATGTTCCGGATTTGAGATGGACAGGATTCCAAATGGGACAGTGTTCCGAATTCTAAAATTGACAGAAATCTAAAATCTTGATTTTTGAATGTACAGGATTTTGGAAAGGCCATATCTAGAATTCAGGATTCTCAAAAGATAGGAGTATAAATAGGATGATGCTAAGTATTTTAGAGTGGAAATATTTCTAGGATGGAAAGTATTCTCACATGGTCAGTATTCTGGAATTCATTATTTTAGAATTGACACTATTCTACTTGGAGTGGTATTAAAAATTCTGGGATTGAGAGGAACATGAATGGGCAGGATCCTTGAATGTACACAATTTTAAATGGAATGGTGTTAAGGATTCAAGAATGCACAGGACGCTACAGTGGAGAGGAACCTAGATTCAGCTTTCTAGTGTAAGTCTTCTAAATGAGAATGGGTTCCTGATTACAAAATGGATAATACTCTAGCACTGACAGGATTTGGGAATTCAGGGTTCTAGAATGGGTAGGGATCTAGCATTGGCAGTATCCTGGAATTTTCATTCTAGAATGGAAAGCGCTATAAATGGAATAATGCTCAGGATTTTAGAATGGAAGAGCATAGAATGAACAGGATTATAGAATGGAATGGGTGACCAGATTCTAGAGAGAAAGAATTCCATAATGGGCCAAAAACTATAAATCAAGTGTATGGTTTGTCTCGATTCTAAATGGTGTAGGTTTCATGTTTCTAGAATAGACAGGATTCTAGGCTGGACAAAATTTAATAATTCGTCAATCAAGAATGGACGGGATTCTAAATGGGATGGTGTTCAAAACATAGAACGGACAGGGATGAACATTGGGCATGCATGTGGATATCAGCATTCTACAATGGAAAGGGTTCTAAATAGAATGTTCAGGAGTAAAGGTCCAGCAGGATTTTAGAATGAACAGGATTCTGTAATCGTCCGGGTTCTAAATTGGCAAGTGTGCGGAACTCTAGGAGGGACAAGGTTTAAGAACGGAATGGTTTCCAGATGGAGAGGATTCTAAAAGGGATGATGTTCAGGATTCTAGCATGGGCAGAAATATGAAATTAAAGACTCTTGAATGGACAGGATTCTAGAATTGAGAGATTCTAGATATCAGGATTCTAGAAACACAGGATTCTAAATTGGATGGCTTTCAGGATTCAAAAGCGGTTTGGGTTCCAGAATGGGTAGAATTCTCTCCTGGACAGGGTTCTGGAATTCTTTATCGTAGAATGATCATGATTCAATCCGGAATAGTGTTCACATGTGTACAATGGACAGGATCAAAAATACATATCGTTCTTGAATGGACATGATTCTATGGAATGGTGTTCAGGATTCTAGAAATCAAACGAGTCTACTATGGAGAGAATCCTGGAATTCAGGTTTGCAGTGTGGACATATTCTAAACCAGAAGGTGTTCAGGGTTCCAGAATCGAGAGAACACTAGTGTGAAGAGCATTCAGGAATTCAGGCTTCTAGAATGGACAGGACTCAAGAATGGGCATTATTATGGAATTTAGGATAATAGAATGGGAAGGACTCTAAATGGAATAGTTTTCTGGGTTCTCTATAGACAGAATTGTATAATGGACCGATACTGTCCACTGTAGTATCCTCTGCATTTTAGAAATCTGAAAGCCACCCCATTTCAAATTATGTCCTTTATAGAAACCTGACAGCATCTGATTTAGAATCCTGTCCTTGATACAATCCTGAATTCGAAGATTCTGTCAATTCTAGAATTCCTTTCCATTCTAGAATTTCAGCACCATCCCATTAAGAACCCAGTCCATTACAAAATCCTGAATTCGAGAATTCTCTGAACTCTAGAATACTGCCCATTGTAGAATCCTGTACATTCTAGAAACCTGATCACCATCCCATTCAGAATCATGTTCAATCCAAAATCCTGATTTCTATGATTCTTTCAATTTTAGGGTTCTTTCCTTCCTAGAAAAATAAACAAAAGTCCATTTAGAAAACTGTCATTTACAATACTGTCCATTTTGAATACTGTCTCCAGGATTCTGTCCATTCTAGAACACTGAACACCATCCAATTGAAGCTCCTGACCTTTATAGAATCCGGAATTCTAGGATTCTGTCCATTCCAGAACCCTGCCCCTTGTACAGCCCAGATTAACATTCCATTTACAACCTTGTGCATTACAGAATCCGTCCATTCTAGAAACCTGTCAATTCTAGAATACTGAACATAATCTCAACTAGAAACTTTGAAATCTAGAATCTTCAAATCTGGAGTTTAGTCCATTACAGAACCCTTCTCATTCCTGAATCATGAACACCATCCAATTAGAATCCTCTCCATCAAGAATCCTGTCCATTACAGAATCAATTCCATTCTAGAACACTGAACATCATCCCATCTACAATCCTGTCCATTCTGGAATCCTGAGTTCTAGACTTTCATCCATTATAGAATCCAGTCCATTGTAGAGCCCTGAAGACCGCTCAACCTAGAACCCTGTGCAACCTAGAACCTTGAAACTAGATTTCCATCGATGCTAGAATTCTCTTCATTCTAGAATCAAGAAAACAATTCCATTTTGAATTGTGTACATCAAGAATCCATTATATTCTTAATCCCTGCCCATTCTAGAATAGTCAGCACTATAGTATTTTATCCTTTCTGGAACCCTGTCCACTGCAGAATTCTCAACAACAGGTCATTTAGGATTCTGTCCATCCTAGAGTCATGTCCATATTAAAACCATGTCCATTCTAGAACCCTGAACACCATCCCATTTACAATCCTGCCTATCCCAGAACATGGAATTTCAGAATCCTGAGCATGTTAGAATACTGTCGGACCTAGAATTCTCAACATCAACACACGAAGAATCCTTCCCATTCTAGAATCCTGAATTCCAGAATGTTGCCCATGATACAATTCTGTCCATTCTAGTATCGTGAACAGCATTCCATTTAGAAATTATCCACTCTAGGAACCTGAATTCCCGGCTTCTCAACATTGTAGAATGTTTTGCATTCTAGTTTCCTGAGTTGAATTACACTTGGAACCATGTCGATGCAAAATCCCTATCACATCTTAATCCTATCCATGCTACATCTTTGATGCCAATCAATTTACAAGCTGTACATTCTGGAATAATGAAACCCACATTCCTGTACATGTTAGAATTTGACACATTCTAGAATCCTATACAACCCCAGATTTTTAACACCTTCCATTTGGGGATCCTATCCTTTCTAGGATCTTGCATTCTATAAACTCACCATTCTAGAATCCTGTTCATTCTCAAACCCTGCATATCATTCCTTTCAGAATGTTTTCCA